>SDVV010017615.1:0-13948 GCA_016164225.1 Gammarus roeselii
CAACCCTATGGCTCATGGGCAAGTAATTACGTTGAGTGCCCCACGTTGGGAACCTCACACTGGTGACCCCAGAGTGACAAGTAAAAATCAGTAACACGGTTTTTATTGTTTTTCAACCCTATGGCTCATGGGCAAGTAATTACGTTGAGTGCCCCACGTTGGGAACCTCACAAGGCTCTGGTGGAAATGAGGCTCAAATCAAATCAAATCAAATTCAGCCTAGTATATTGAGTCGTTTGCGGTAGAATATCCGCCATCCAAGTCCATCTACTATCGTAACATTTGCAGACAGTTTTGCTACCAAATCTTCTGTTCAATAGAACATCTTGACCGTTACGTGAAGTATCATGAACTACTGCCAACTTTTTCGAGACAGACAAGCCTAACAATTAAAAAAACGAATATGCATATCGTTATTTTGCTAGCTATATCACACTCTAGGCTGCAAAGTGTACCACTAACGACCAAAATCTACTTCCATTTTATGAACAAAGAGGGTCATTCATAGGAAAACATGTTTTATATTAACTCTTCAAATACACAGTTGCATTTGAGCTGACGTAACAGAGTCTGTACCAGCTGCTGTTGCAAGAAAGAATCGCTTCGTACTCTAGAAACTGCAAAATGAAACATGGGACAGAGCGTACATCAGCTGCACTTCCGAATCATTCCATCGGTCGGTATACCAGCTGCACGTCCGGGTCATTCCAGCGGTTGTCCAGCACATCTCAGAGAAAAGAACTTTACTGGCAATTCAAGACTATGATGAACAATTTCAACTTGGGGGTGCTTTAGTGTCTATAGTACAAATGAAACACTGAATTATATTGTTTGTTTGCAATAAAACATGCATTCATTTCTTGTCAAAGCCTTTTTTTGCATTTATTATTGATTGTCTTTTGGATGTATTGGATGCTCACTATCATATGCAATCATTTGAATCAAAAAGTCTAGTTGTAACAGTCTAGTACCTAGTTTATGCATCGTGATATATACGTATGAATATTCAATAAATCAACGCGTGGCAAGTGGTGAACCGAACTAAGAAACACTTTCTTAACTTTGTTGAATTAAAATCAAAGACGTACACGCCCACAACAACAATAGAAAAAGTCTCCACCTCATCTTGACCGACCGTTGCATCCATACACAGTATTCGGCAACGGGCGTGGACCAAAATATAGGAGAGTCAATATACACAAATTTCGGTACATACATGTTTTTGTATGTATAATGTTAGGCCTTTGCTTCTTGCCCTGATGCTCCACTGCACCAGAATACCAACACTCTAAACAAGGAGTCATGCCTGACCAAAGGTTATGACTGCAGTTAAAGAACCACTCAATGCTAGATCGAAGTTGATATCAATTTGGGATGTTTCTGTACAGAAAGGGAAATCATCATTTGGGACCAAGGAGAATCGAAACACATTGAAATGAAGTTCAAGTTGGAACAATTACGCATAGGCATATGGGTTGCGTTTTAATTAAAGTGAGTTAATCTATCACTTTGTCCACTTAGCGATGGTACAGTCGATTCAGTTCTGCAACGTAAAAGTAAATTACTCGATACAATCAGTATAAATAAAATCCATTTATACGATGGAAACTTATAGCTCCACCATTTCTGACTTATTCGTTTTGGCATAGTTTCTGTGCGAATAGGACTTTCTATGTGAAATTTCACAGAAAATATTAACTGGGACTACTGTGTTGTCAATTATTTATATTTGCACATCTAATCAAATAACTTTGCTGCTTGTCATTGTTTAAGGCAGGTCACGATAGTTTGGTTCGAACGCATGCTCTAGTTGGTGATACCAAATTTGCAAGCTATTAGAAACACTGCTTACATCATGCGGATTTACGTTTATTTTGAGCACAGTCTTTCTTAGTTGGATATGATAATGATGATATGTGCAAGGGCCGCCGTGGCCGAGTGGTTAGCGTATGCGACTGCAGTGTCAGCCTCAGGTGCTGCATGCCGCGAGTTCGAGCCTCGGCGAGGACACGGCGGTCTTGTGGCGGGGAGATTGGGCTCCTCCCCCCTCGGTGTCAGCCTAACTTTGCCACCCTCCTAACTAGGGGGAAATGGCTGTATGTCTATACATAAATACATATGTCTATACATACTTTCTTAGTTCATACTAAAAATTATGTTCGATTTGGAAAGATCACATCAATTTTCTCGCCTGATAAACAAACGACTTCCAAAGTTCGGAAAGTTTGGGATTTTTATGAACTCAGCTTCTTTAATTCCTGGTAAATATAATACAAATAATGTATTATCGAACACTCTGAATTATCGTTGGGTCATTTGATGCATTTTATTCAGTGATACTTTGGTTGGTGAGATACTATAGTAGTTACAAGTGTAGCACAAATTAATGAAATATTTAGTCACCCATTTTAGTGAGACACTTGTTCGCTGTTTGGTGTTTGCAGATAATGCTGCTTGAATTTTACTAAAAGAATGGCACTTGAAATTCCAAGTACCTCTCCCCACCAGTGATAGATTAATAATATTTAGAAATTGACTTGAAATATTCCCACTTGGGCGTGATGATTGACTCTAGATTTGGGAATTGAGAAGGTTAGGAAAGTCGAAATACATTGAAATGAGAGAGTGTTCTTCCTCACTTACCCTTATCAGGATGATATGATGCAAGTAGAAATGTTTGGTTTCAATGTATTTTGCCTCCATGACTTATCATGATGGTGCCTCCGAATATGCAGAAGGAGACAAATATTATGGAAAGATTGTTGTAATTCCTATGAGGACAGTCTTCGTCCACGGTCCTGCGCGTGGTCGTGTCTGAAGTGGCACAGACAGTCGTCCGTAACTGGATTTCTTCCCACTTCTAGCCTTGGTTCACTAGGACTTCTACTTAGTTGTCAGGCGAAATGAAAAGGCTACACAGAAAGGCATATTTCAGCAGATGCCGCATTGTGGGACAATTAAACCTCATTCTGATTGTCTCAATACAGACAGACAGAATGGGTGGACACAGGAAATTGGATAGTCAAAAAGAAACAGTGTACTACTTCGGGTGTAGCTACCATAAGCAAAAATCATGATTTAAGGCCCAAAAATATAATAAAAATACATTTACAACACAATTGACTGTCTTGTGTTTATTGATAATGAATTAGGAATGCACAATTCTTCTCTTAATTGGATGTACAAACAAGGATATGCAGAAGTTGTATGATATTCATACATATAGTGAAAATACAGATCATTTACATTCTATATAGACTACGACCATGGTGCACGAGCCAATTGGGGACACTTGGAAGGACACAATTTGTGCAGGAATGGATGCATGGGAAAAACCACATTCCTGTGGATACAGGAACATCTTTGGAAGGATCCACATACAGGTGGATACAGGAAAATCTTTTGGAAGGATCCACATTCAGGCGGATACAAGAACATCTCTGGAAGGATCCACATACAGGTGGATACAGGAACATCTTTGGAAGAATCCACATACAGGTGGATACAGGAACATCTTTGGAAGGATCCACATACAGGTGGATAGAGGAACATCTTTGGAAGGATACACATACAGGTGGATACAGGAACATAAGAGCATGAGATGCTGGGTTATGTAAAGACATGTTTGTATAAGACATATTCTTGCACTGCACTCGTGGAATGGTACACTAGGCACTTGTATCTAATTAGAATAGATCAATATGAAAAATATCCTGTCTCACTTCGTACTCCGATTGTATTAAGGAGGTGTATCCTGAATCGAGGAGAACCATTTTGATGATTAGTTTTTGTTCCTTAGTCAGGAATGATTTAAGTTTTATGTTCCTGGTTACTCTAAAGCAGAGCTATCTATGACATGTATTGATATGGTATGTACATCTAGCAGTTAATAATGGGCACTTAAAAAATTGTGAACTCCTGAAAGGTATGAAGAATATCAGAGGCGCACAGTTGATATTGTCCAGCCTTGAATGCAACACTCATTGGATACCTGTTCTAATATGAAATATACACTTCCTAATGTAATAACTATGAAGACACTTGCAATGTCATTTTACATAAAATAAATTACCTTGAAGGAATGTTGGCACAGCAGTCTCGTGAACCCCTTACTTTTCCATAATGTGTTCCATACGGAACAAATTACGAAATAATTGGGGAGACACTCGAGAGTGCTGCGCCATTCCGCGTGTTTTTGCTTCTAGGAAATACCTGGTAACAAAACAGATGTTACCAGCATGGGTCTGAAGAAAATAACTGAATCACTTGTTCATTTGATGATACATGTTCTAAGGCGTTTTAGTGCCTAAGAGTATACGTATTTATTTATATGTCCGCTGAGTGAAATACTATTGCACTGCCATTGTGTGTGAGATCATCATATTTATGTATCTTGACGTGATGTGTTGTAACATATAGAGAGATGCGGACACTGAGATCAAGAGAGGTGATTGCTTAGTAGCAATTGGTATTTGTTATGCACATGTAATGTGTATAGTGTTATTAGGATTCATTTAGTGTCAATTGTGGGCCTCTACAATACCATCATTCATGATGTTAGGCAGCGCGACAACAATTGGTTTCTGGAGAAGCACAAACAAGTACTACTGGAGTAAACAATAAATGTAGTATTAAATAATCAGGATTATAACTGAGTCACGGATGGCTCTTTGATTATAGTGTTTTGATATTTACCGTGGGAAGAGGCGCCAAGGCTTTGCGTATCTAAACATGTTTATAACATTTAGCCCTGGCCAGTTGTGCTCAGCTTCACGCCCATACCTCTTTACAAGGTGTTGCAAAGATTTGACACGCTGCGGCCTATGGTGGGTGAACTATTGTACAGAGGGACAAAGAAATAACTGATCGAAAGGAAATACTCATAACTTAGAACATATTAACAAAGAAAGATTAAACACAACCACATGGAAGGATATGCCCACAAGTTTGATTTTATATGATAGATACCGCGACGACTTCATCAGTTACCTTGCAAAGAAATTAAGAATGAAAGCGACAATATTCAATAGTGGAAGGGATAGGGAAGTGACACAGAGTTATATACGTACGTGGCTAAATAGCCAATCCACTTACTTTAACGGCTATCTCGGGGGACGATCAATGCTACCATAGAGTGGCAGAATAGGATAGCCTAGCGAGGGTAAGGAGGGTGAAGATTTACAGACACAGTTGAAGGAGTTTATGCAGAACTCAACTTTGTATAGGGAAGTGGAATAACTGGACTAATAACTCGATAATTCGATAAGGTATGTTTACTAATTTTAGGTGAGCGTTTGTTTCATCCATAAGTACCTAACAGGCTTACAATCGCCGATGTCAATAATGTTGCAGCGACGGTGGCTTCTAACGCGGCGTTTAACAATATACATTAGAGCTGAACATTCTTCCTAGCCGACTCCAACTTGCGTCTCAATCGTTATAACACTAACCAGAAAATTTGTAGAATAGGAATTAGTAAGCGGCCATGCAGTTAGTGCAAGACACAATAATAGACATAAATGGAGGGATATTCCATTCGATTGCATCCCGTTGTTCACCCGTACAACTTTTTCCTCACTGATATGAGAACAAGAACCCTAAATCAGTCAACGGCTGTCGACGATTGCTTGCTATTGTTTATATATCGTGTAAAGGAGCATATTTCAATGTATGTTATCAAGTCATTACGATTGTTTGGTAACTCTTGCTTCCAGTGTTATGTCACATGTAGACGTACCTGCCGCCCTTCGGCTGTCCGGTTCATTGACTGATGATAGTAATTCCGTTAAATTTGTTTGCCGGCACTCCAGGCCTGTTTTGATGGAAACAATGACCCACTTGAGATTGGATAGCGATTCATTTACAATAATGGCAGTGTGTTACATTTGTGTATATTCTTCATTTATTTCACCCTTTCCCGTGAACCGGCAGATGCAGAGCTCCGATGCATACCTGAATATGACTGTTGTTGCTAATGTTTCTGATGGCGTGGTGTCCTGTACGTGGCTGCTTACGTAGGTACTTTTTATTCAAAGTGTGTACGGAATGGATGCTACCACATTCACAGTTTTGCTTCACTTTTTTTCTGTCGCCGTCTTGCCGACTCGATTCCAATCACTTAGTTTTGTTGCCCGTTAACAACCCCTGAGCTCCTGAAGCTTTCGTCTCACTTCTATCGCCTACTGCGTATTGTTCCCCTCAACACGTTCTTTTAAGAGCACAGTGTTAGCCCATCTGAACGCCCTCGCGGTTGATACCCTGTCTTGTTCCCCACGTGCCTCAGAATCTGCACCAATTGGGATTGGATTCCAGTGCCGCGGCAAATAAGCTCCGCCTTATATGCTTGACCCAAACTTTGTCATGAGTGTCCCTTGTTCTATCATACAAATGAATGTGTTGATCTAAAAAACATGAATTTATGGTTCTGTGTAATGTTGTATAAATGGTTGTCCCCGAAATACAATTAGACCGCAAAATTATTGTAACAACCCAGGTACATTTTCGAACATTCATAATTAGTCGGCATAAAAAATAAAAGGTAAGTTGACAGTTTTTCAAAGAATAGAATTGTAGTAAAATGCAAAGTATAGTTATACAACATCCTAAGTCATAAGTGTTGTAAAAAAATCTGTATTTTCAAGATGGGTCTTCTAACCAGTGAGCAGCGTATCTTTATTGATGAGCAGTACTACTGAAGTAATCCTCGAATCAAAGTGAAAAGAGCACTTATCAAGGAATGCAACCTGGATGTAACCATTAGAACTGTCAGCAGTGTGGTCTGCAAATGGATAGCAAAATAGAAGCATATGTATTTAACCTAAAAAATTGTTATTCAGAAGGCTCAAAATAAGCAAGATCTGAAGACTGATCTTGCATTTGAACGAAAGCATTCAAGAAAACTAATTACGAGGCATAAGGAAACTGGCTGCTAAGGTAAGGACCCGTCGTGAGTCTGGCTGGCAAGATCTTAGACTGGAACATTACAAACTGCTAACATCACAGCATCTCTTGGACAATGACAGAGAAAGAAGATTACAGGTTTGTCAACGGATTTTTGAATTATTATTATTATTATTGAGGGGCAAACACCGTTTTTGTTAGCGATGAGTCACATTCATTTAATTGGCTCTATGAATCAGGTGAACTTTCTCAATTGACGTTCTCAAAACCCGATTGGTGTTTGAGAAGCCTTTTTGCACTTACTGAAGGTGACAGACAGTATGGTACTCTCCCATCAAGGGTGTGGGCCACATTCTTTTGAAGATGCTGATAAAGGAAACGTAACAGCATGTATTGAAATTCGTTATCCTGATGTTTGGTTCAAATATGATATGCAATTTCACACACATCTGTGCCTGCAATGTCATGACTGAGGAACCGCTCTGTAAATGACATCGTTTCACCCCAAACTGACTTCCCATGGCCTGCTAGGATCACCTGACCTTGATCCTCCAAATTATTTTGTCTTGAATGTGTCAAACGATGGTCTTCAATGCAAAACCTAATACGATACATCACTTTGGGCAAGTGACCCCAGTACATCTCAGTTCTGTTTAGAATACCAGTAAGGTCGGTAACCTAGACATCAGTCCTGACTTAAATATCATTATAGTGAGTAACGCGGAGACGAGTCCTGACAAGAATACCTGTTACCGCGAGTCCTGATTAATTAGAAGAGAGCGACGAGACTTTCCAGCACTCTGGAATCAGCAACCTTCTGGCAGTGCGCGTCTGTAGCTGGACCCTGCGTGCTGGATACAGATTGCAAGATACGGATACCTTGAAAGATACACCTTGCAAGATACAAACACAAAGCTAACCAGCAAGCCGCCGTCCGCTCTAAGAAAACGCTGAGCTAGCAGCCATTGTTTGAATAAACAGCGACCCTGGTTGTCGGGAGAGGCCGCGCCTCGCAACTGAAAGTGCACAGGCAAGCGTTCCTGTTGTGTAAACAGGTCTAGACAGCAAGAAGGCCGCCACGAGTTCCACAGGTCTTGCAGGGGAAGGTTATAACAATGAACAGAGTGAGTCGCGTTTAGTTAAGGTATTCCATGTGAAGGCACGGTAGAGGAGCTGGCAATGAGCCGTTTTGTAACGTATGGAAGAGGCTTGCGTGCCCTTAGCAACCGATCATCAAGTGTTGAGATGCAGGATGTTTCAGAACGGAGGTTATTAATTGTAAGGTTAGCTTGCGTAGTATTAACGACTGGTAGCCGTGTAATCGGTATGATGTTGGCCCTAAGCCTATTTGTTACCAATATGTGTTATTTGCTAGTGTACCTGCAACATTGGTTCAAGAGGAGTGGCCGAGGAGTTGTTTCCCAAGCGAGTAGTGGGCGCTGACGTCACGTTTTGGTCTGTATAAGGCGATATCACCAAGTAACGACAACGATTGGGTTCACAACTATCATGTGAAGCACACGTCATTTATACACGTCCAGCCGCCCGCCAGTGTCGTGCCAAGCCCGCCGCCTGTTAACGCCATAGACACTACAAGTTAGACGATTTTCAAGTTAGCATAGACACCTAAGCCTCGAAAACTCTTCAAGACCCGACACTTTGGAAAATGTTCGCGGTGTCATAGTTTTCCAGTAACATTACTATAGACCACGTAAAGTTCGACGACTAGTACAAGATTCGAAAGGACATTTCCAAGTCTACAAAGTGCATCGCAGTTTTCCAAAAACATTACTAAGTGGGGAAAGCAGTAGCTCTACAATGTGCATCGCAGTTTTCCAAAAACATTACTAAGTTGGGAAAGCAGTAGCTCTACAACGTTAATCGCAGTTTTCCAAAAAAAAATTACTATGTGGGTAAAGCAGTAGCTCTACAACGTGCATCGTAGTTCTCCAAAAAACATTACTAAGAGGGAAAAGCAGTAGCTCTACAACGTGCATCGCAGTTTTCCAACAGCATTACTAAGTGGGGAAAGCAGTAGCTCTACAACGAGCATGGCAGGTTGGACGACGACCCGGCATAGCTCCATCATCGACCGGAAGGGGGCCTAGCCACAGAAGGTCACTGACCCGGGTGAGCGTTACTTGGTCACTATTTCTATATCTACGAGGCCGTTACTATACCCCGTCAGTTGTTCAGAGGCTTAGCGCCAGTTCCAGTTGTAATTCAGAGAGCGGTATATTTTAAATGATCCTCGTATGTTAAAGTTAGGATGGCGATCGTTTTGACAGCGTGAAGGTATAGACGATATGTATTTAACTTACGTTACTGATGTTCCTCTATGCTGTTTGTGTTCTTTTCTACTTACGCACAGTTGTGCATATATACTGTTGTGGTTTTTCCCCTTTGCGCACAGTTGTGCATAATATAGATAGGCTGTGTCATTTCTGAGTGGGAAGTAATTTGAAGCCAGTCTCTAGGCTTCTCTTGATTATAATAAAATAGAGGTTGAACTGTTTTTTCTAGTGGTTTAAATTCCCCACACCTAGAAGCCGGTGTATGGAAATTTAACTGTTAATATATCATCTCCCAGACACACTCAACTGAGTAGTTGGTGAGTGTCACGTTGGGTAAACACCCTAGACCTCTCCTGGGTCGGGCGAACTCACAAGCCCGCCGGCCATTGATGGGTATCTATAGGTACATGATTGATTGCATTTGATTTCTTTAAATTGATATAGCGGGCCACACGTCAGTAACCATCTGGCACTGAGCGTCATACAACCAAGTTTGTGGCATCAAGAGAAAGACACATTTTAAATTAGACTAGAGTGATTTGGTTTAACTGCGCAATGTCAATTCCACTTGCGCCGCGAATGTCAAAGGTATGCACGGGTACCACAGGAGGGACATGAACTTCTAAGGTGTTGCGACCATATGGTCCCAACACTCTTAGCAGTAAGAAGCTATATCGCTCTACCTACACTGCTCCAGAGCCCCGAGGATTCACAGTCGTACTGAAGGTGCAGGGGGAAATGCGCCTCAACACCTGCTGAGGGGGAAGGTGTAGAAGACTTGCAACGGGGATACCATTGATGAAATGTACTCTTAGTGTAGAGAATCTTATGCAACAATGGAAATTAAAAAAATTAGTCGTAGAAGAAAGCAGCTTACAAGAAACAACTCAGCATGACTATTACTAGCTTCTCGATGGGGGAAGATTTAGGGCCGGGGAGCATCATCTATTGGGAGAATTGTTAAGAGGGAGTTTGAAATAACCTAATGAATATTTAAATCAACCCTAAAATGCAAATGAAATCAATATAAGTTAGGTACATTCAAGATGGAGAGAAAGAAAGAAATAGTGACGGGTGAGGAAGAGAGGAGTCTGAAGGGAAATAAGGGTGTTCACTACCCCAGTTGGGCCTTGAATCCGTGGGAACCCGTGAACCTATCAGATGCCCACGGGAGGAGGGAAGGGACAAGGTTGGGGGTTGGGGGCTATGGGGTGAGTCCTGGTAGGAGTACCGGAAAATAAGGGCCCTATAGCCCTGCTTCGTGTCTTAGCCGCTCGGTTAGCTACTGTCAACGATGGTAATTTAAATGACTAAACAGTTATTTACGTGACAATAAATAGGGTAAATTCTTCCCGCTGACAACAGCAGGGCTCGTGCAACCTAATGTTACAAAGTTGTTGAAAAAAACAGTGATCGAGATTCTGAATGTTTTATTGATAATATTATTGAAAAAGAATATCACAACACCTAACGACTAAATTGACAATTCGTTACTACATTTAAGAAACATCAATCACACTGCTCTTCAACGCAGAATGCTCCAGAAAAACTCTTACTATCACGTTCCGCCCCATGAACAGATTCTTGAGTCAACTGACTACCTATGAAACAATAATTGTTCTGCAAATGAACCTCACAAATTAAAACAATATGACCATCATCTCATAATTATTAGGTCATGTATTTAGTTTACACATTCATTTCCTTGTTCTGCAATGTATTTGTGGTATCTAATATTTCACACACAAAATAACAAATTAAACACCAATGTAAAATTTTGTTAGCATAATTTAATTTAAAACCAAGCCTAATAAACATGGCCCTCAAATCACCAAACTGTTACAAAGTTGTCCCTTCATATGCAAATAATTGTCTCTGAACGCAGACTTATATTAAACAGATTTATGTGTACTTGAATAACATTTTCCCTTTATATGCAAATAATTGTCGCAGAACACAAAGTTATATTAAACACAGTTATGTGTACTTGAATAAAATTCTCCCTTTATATGCAAATAATTGTCGCAGAACACAGAGTTATATTAAACACAGTTATGTGTACTTGAATAAAATTGGCCCTTTATATGCAAATAATTGTCGCAGAACACAGAGTTATATTAAACACAGTTATGTGTACTTGAATAAAATTGGCCCTTTATATGCAAATAATTGTCGCAGAACACAGAGTTATATTAAACACAGTTATGTGTACTTGAATAAAATTGGCCCTTTATATGCAAATAATTGTCGCAGAACACAGAGTTATATTAAACACAGTTACGTGTACTTGAATTATGTCAGATTGCTATCATCACAGATGAACTGCCTCTACCAGCTGACCTATTGTTTCTCCATATCACTCCAGTCCAACACACTAATTTGTAACCGTGACTGTTCTTTGTAACCGAGCTACTGCAGCTTTTTAACAGCACCTCAATTTACCACTTCTTGCCATTATCCATGAAACACCTCAGAGGCATTTCGCCTCGTCTTCTTAGCGGTCTCACGCTCACCACGATCATAGTTAGGTTCTCGTCCAGAGGGCGGCTCATTTTCTTAGCGGTCTCACGCTCACCAAGATCATAGTTAGGTACTCGTCCAAAAGGCGGCACAAGAACTGAGCAAACGAATTCACGCCCACTGCTGAACTGATCGGTTATAACATAAACTCACGAGGCCGATGGATTAGCCCATACTAATAAACTCATATACGAATCTTACACAATTCAAGACCTCTAAACGTTTATTTGCATGCAATAAAGTTTTTAGCTTATTCAAGCCTGATTAAATTGTTTAGCAATTACGTTACATCTTTGGCGTTCCTAGTTCAGCCTCACACGGCAATGATGATCCTCTGATTGTTGGGGCGACGAAAATTAGCTCATTTGTGGCGATACTGGTGAACTGTACCGTGTTGCCTTTTCGACCCCGAATGAGATTCGCAAAGGGCAACACAATTTTGAGGAGCTGGACGTCACACCTAAAGAAAATAGGGCAAAACGTCTTAATCATGAAGCGCTCTAATCGAAACATTCATTCATGAAACTGTGCTGCTTACGACACTTAAAAAGCACTGATTATTACACAAATACTTTCCGTCACAACACGAACGCTTCTATGACAATTCAAAAAAGGGAAGGTGCTGCATGGCAACCGTGCTTGTGTCGCATGACCAGTGTGCTGGTGTTGCATGGCCAGCGTGCTGGTGTCGCATGACCAGTGTGCTGGTGTCGCATGAACAGTGTGCTGGTGTCGCATGACCAGTGTGCTGGTGTCGCATGGCCAATGTGCTGGTGTCGCATGACCAGTGTGCTGGTGTCGCATGGTCAGCGTGCTGGTGTCGCATGGTCAGCGTGCTGGTGTCGCATAGCCAGTGTGCTGGTGTCGCATGGTCAGCGTGCTTTGTCGGATGACCAGTGCGCTGGTGTCGCATGGCCAGTGCGCTGGTGTTGCATGGTCAGCGTGCGTATGTCGCATGGTCAGCGTGCTGGTGTCGCATGGTCAGCATGCTGGTTTCGCATGGTCAGGGTGCTGGTGTCGCATGACCAGTGGGCTGGTGTCGCATGGTCATCGTGCTGGTGTCGCATGATCAAGGTGCTGGTGTCGCATAGCCAGTGTGCTGGTGTCGCATGGTCAGCGTGATTTGTCGAATGATCAGTGTGCTGGTGTCGCATGGCCAGTGTGCTGGTGTCGCATGGTCAGTGTGCTGGTGTCGCATAGCCAGTGTTCTGGTGTCATATGGCCAGTGTGCTGGTGTCGCATGGCCAGTGTGCTGGTGTCGCATGGCCAGTGTGCTGGTGTCGTATTGTCAGTGTGCTGGCGACGCATGGTCAGTGTGCTGGTTTCGCATAGAAAGTGTGCTGGTGTCGCATGGCCAGTGTGCTGGTGTCGCATGGTCAATGTTCTGGTGTCGCATGGTCAATGTTCTGATGTCGCATGGCCAGTGTGCTGGTTTCGCATGACCCGTGGGTTGGTGTCACATGGCTAGTGTGTTGGTGTCACATGACATCCTATTGACCAATAAATTTGTGTTCCGAACAGTTATCCACATCAATTAGGATGTCGACACCCGTGAAAGTTTCCATGCAATTTGACTCTTACATCGATTATACATCGTCTGGATATAGAGGAGCTACAGTTCTGTAACAGGAGCATGACCAGGAACAGTGGAGGCCACACGGTTCAGTGGTCGGTTGCAGCTTACGAAGATAGGATTATTATTTAAACACTGGATTATATCACTTAAACATAACATCACAATACTGATATCAGTAATTGATATCATGCGAAGATTGATTTTTTGTTTACAAAACCTTGAGCACCAAGATAACACCTCTTAAGGCTAATAATAATATATGATATCACAATTCACGGATAACGCGTTTGTTTAGCATACAAAGTTGACTCGACCACAACCTGATCATAGTTACGACATGTTTGGACACGTTCTTGATGGGAAGGTCTCTAAAATATTGAGGAAAGCTAACGGATGCTGCTTCATAAACAATAAAACGTTATAAAGCATCAGTCAGACATAGAAAGCGAAGCACCCACATTGCATGATGCAGAGTATGAGCGATGCACCCACATTGCATGATGCAGAGTATGAGCGATGCACTCACATTGCATGATGCAGAGTATGAGCGATGCACCCACATTGCGTGATGCAGAGTATGAGCGATGCACTCACATTGCATGATGCAGAGTATGAGCGATGCACCCACATTGCATGATGCAGAGTATGAGCGATGCAC
>SDVV010017616.1:0-13947 GCA_016164225.1 Gammarus roeselii
CAATGAACAGGCGTGAGTGGAGAATGGTTGTGAATGGTTGATTTTGACGCTGCTCTCATGTGCTTTCCCGCCCTTGGCATCCCGCTGTCGGGATGGTCATGGGTGAGGGGGGCCCGGCCTTTAGGACGCGGCGGGGGTAGACCAGTGAAAACTGTCGGGCCCTGCTGCTGACGGGACCCAGAGTGTAAGTTGAGGGGTTACCGGCCGGACCCTTCAGCACAAATGGGCTAAGTTGTGTGAGTGTGAGCGTGTGAGGTGCGCTTTGCCGTCGGCCACCCCCCTTTCTGGGGGATGCGGCCTAGTGTCTGTATCTGTTGTTATCTTTAACTTATTTTATTCTAGCTTTTGACCTTTTTCTAATAGTAGTTTCACACCGGTTCTAGATTTTCTCATTTCGATCTCTAAAAACAGCCAAGCGCTTTTGTTTTCATGCTAACATTTTATACATTTTCTTTTTCTTCTCATTTTTGCGGGCCTCATGCGTAAGATTCCTCACACAGATTATCGATCTCATGCATGGGATTCCCGTTTCTTGTCTCTCCGTTTCCTTATTTTTCTCCTCAACAGCTGCTGAGGCGCTTTGCCCTCGGCACCTTAAGGATGCCCGCAAATCCTTGGGGCCCTGGAGCGGGTCAGGTTGAGTGAAAACGCTTCTTGCTTCTCCCCGGATAGTGCTAGGACCCTATGACTTGAACACCTTCGAAGTTCCTATGTCACCCGTGAAACCTTTGACATTTGCAGCGTATAGCATACATGACATTGATTTTACTCGGTAGTAAAACCCATCACTCTAATCTAATCTAGTGCAGCTTGATGCTGCACTAGTTAATGGTTTGACGTTCGGCGCCAGAAAGACGCTGACTACAGCGCGCTAAAAAGCCTCGTCACTCTAATATAATCAGTCTGAAAATATTTTCAAAGCTAACTCTTTCTAATTGTCCTGTGCAGGTAATGGTGCTGAAGGGCCTTTTGAATAACGCCGGCAGCAGCGGTATATCAGGACCAAGAGCGTGATCAGCTTTCACGCAACTTTTTTGGCTCTGGTGCAACAACATTCTGTGTTTAGCAGTAACGAAGTAGAAGGGTTGTGGACATATAATAGAACTTTCAGTATTTTTTATGGTTGCTTAGCTACAGGTAAATAATTATATTTTAATTGAGCACAAATCTGTAACTAATAGACGCACTGACGATCATGCGACAAAATCATGTCAAAGCTTTGGCTCCATATGCAGTATTTTTACCGGTGAACTATAGCTTGACGTTTCACCACATCCATTTTTCCAGGTCCACAGCTGCTAATAAAGTTATTTTCTATGGTTACGACTGTCCCGTTGGTCTTGATCGATGAGATGTGTACGATGTTTTTTGCTGTCACTCAAAAGTTCGACAGTAAGGAGTGAAAATCTGAAGGTGTCAAGTGGGTGAAGTGCAATAAATAAACACCGGGCAGTGTTTTGGCGTGGAGGTCAATACATTTGAAAAATATTGGAATACATTGCTTTTGATTCGGTAACATTTGCTGACAGCAAATATCTATCATACATTAATTTATACGAGAGAAGACTATAATTTTTTACTGTCACTGACCATTGCGTTATCGGGAAACTAGTGGTCAATTGTTGTTGTTTAAATCCGCTACAACCTGTGCCTTGAATCGACGATAAGGGCGTTTTACATTAATTGTGTCGC
Source organism: Gammarus roeselii (assembly GCA_016164225.1). Taxonomy (NCBI): domain Eukaryota; kingdom Metazoa; phylum Arthropoda; class Malacostraca; order Amphipoda; family Gammaridae; genus Gammarus; species Gammarus roeselii. The sequence continues at coordinate 1,693 of SDVV010017616.1, forward strand.
AACCTATAATTCGAGTTGATAATAACCGATTTAAGATTGACTTGAATCTTCTACCTTTAGTTCAGGTTAAAAGAAACAATAGTTGATAAATTTTACCTTTCTTTTAATTAAAAACGCATAATTTTGCCTCAAGTCCTCATATGCTAGTTTATCAATATCATCTTCTTACGATAGTATATTCAACTATGAATCCACTGATTTTGGCAAGCAGGTCCTATGTCTAAACTGTCTTACGAAGCATCCATTTACCCCCATCACATGCATTGAGGCGAGTCATTTTATAGGCTAAGTGCTTTTATATTGTAATAATACAGGAGGGTTGTGAACTATTTCCAGCTATGTGCCTTGCTTGCAGTATTTATTTGGGGTTACGCAACTTAAACTGTACCAAGTTTCATGGATACGGTAGCGCCTAGAAACTGGTACTGAAGCCTGCTTTTGTGAGCTCAACAAAAAGATAAGTACTCTAGCAAGGGTGCTAAAGGTTACCTCACAGTGGAACCGCTTGCTTGAAAAATACAAATGATTAGTTCTTTCCATTTAATGTTTTTACACTTTAATTTATTTTAATGTTATTTTTTAACAACGGGTTTGAAAACATCCTCATGACTGTATCTTGCAGTAATTTCTTCGCATACATTTTTTATTTGAACGGACATTATTATTGAAATATTTGTTCCCGAGGAACATATAGGTTTAAATTTTTTAAACATTCCAACAAGCTGTTTCAAAACTTGGATTGAGTTAGTGGATTCTAAGTTGGCAGTAGCTATATAAGAATCTAATCTGACTGCTCCGCATATTTTTTTTTCGTAATTTATGTATTTTTTGATATTTTGAATGGTGTTTGGCCACCTATATATCCACTTGAAAAGCATCACTGATGCATATGTGATCTCGTTTAACGGTTTACCCTCAAGCTTAAGATGAAACGACTGAGCTGTAGCAATATTTCCATGTAAACACATTTATGAAGAACCCATCTGGTCCCCGACACACGATTGTATGTTGCTGCTGATACAGCTGCTGCCCAAGCTGTTACATTGTAGTTTGCTTTCCACGGTTGTTGTTGGCGACGTCACCAGCCAATGCTCTCTATTAAGTAATATCCATTGGTATCGCTGGAACTATCAGCCTTCTTGTAGCCTTGAATCTCTCGCATTTTCTCGTAGAAGTGTCGTCTTCTTAACAGAAATGTATAGTTATACTTCTTTACTCATTGTATCAGCATGGAGTCTGACGGCACGTGGTTAATAATCTATACCTGGAACAGTTATAAGTCTTCGTCGATACTGCTTGCATTGCTTTGCTTCACTTGACTGAGTCACTCGTATGAGTCTCAAATCACCGATTTAATACGCGTAATAGGTGGCGATTATTGGGATTTTGCTTGCTCTCTAATCTAATCTTGTGAAAAATAACTAAAAAAATGCTATCTTGTCGGACAGCTGACAATCATTGTGCAATCATTGGATTTGTAAGAAGAAAAAAGTTTGACAACATTAGCATCCATGCTATTCTTACCATTGCATAACTTTTTTTGTCACAGAATATCAGAATCTCGGCTGTAGAAAATCAAGTACAATTTCACTTTCTATTTTTTATTAGTAAGCTCTATCTATTACCGAGCTTTATCAAAGGTTTAGAATCGTGATCTCAGTTGGAATGAGTTTATGAAGAGTTTTTAGGGAGGGGGGTTGTAATCGTTTCTTTATAACTTAGTCTGCGCACTACGGCGAAGCACGCTAAAACTCACGTCAGAACTCCAATGGTAATGAACCCCTTGATTTAATCGAATCTAACGGTAACCAAGACTGAGATATCTACACCAATTTCATTCCATCATGTTCACCGCTCATCGAAACAACTTCAGCAACCTCAGTTTTTTCTCGTTAGAAAAATGGTCGTGAAAATGGGGAAATATCCTCCAAATTCAAATCTGTTCATATTGAATTCATTCTAAAACAAATGATCCACGTATCTGTTGTTGTACTAAAACAATATTGCGTCCAAGACGAATGGTCAGAGTATTTAGTGAAACATGTATTAGACTAAACCGAAATACTTATTTTAAAATATAAAACAATCTACTGTACTTGTTCGATTTATGAAATTGTTTTAGATCATTTCCATTTGAGAGTTTACGCAGATCTGTATCACTCTGTGGCACAGATCTGCGAAACGTGACGTCATCAGGTGACAGAAGACTCCAATATAATTGAGTCTCCTCATACCCAACTGTCCATTGCACCGCGGGTGGGCTGCAGTGAATGGAACCCTTCGTCCCACTGTTGTATCTCTGACGACCTCGTGTACTGCGCTGTGATGGTGAACTTTAACTGTTTCCCTGACAAATACAGTTACAAAAGTTTGAAAGCTTCTATGTTACATCGTCTCCGAGTTTACTTAACACAGTATAATGTTACAATACTTGTTAATAAGATCTTTCTGATTACGTTGAATTATAAGTCGTTGCTATGCTTGTCAATATGATCTGATTGATTGGTAGCACTATAAAATGTTACAATGCTTATTAATAAGATTTGTTTGATTAGTGGAGTAAGAAATGAGTTTATAATATATTTATCTATTGCAAACCAATTCAAAATGCTTCTATGGCTGTTTTTCAGCTTACTTGTGTTCATTAGGGAAAACTAAAATCACGTTCAACATCAGATCAGCTGTCCCAATGTTCAGTTACTCCGGGTAACATTGACTCCACAATGCGCTAGAAACCACTGTCAATCTAATCTTTTGGTACGAAATTGCACTCGTTGATTGTACACAGTGAATGGTTCGAGATTGATTGTCAGCTTGGTCAGAAAAGGTCACGCAAACACTCTCTCGACTCGTGGATGCACATATTACAGCATGCGAGGAGTTGTTACGTTTACTAGCTAATTACTCAACATGTCTCATGTACGTGGACATGTTGATTACTGTACTGGGGTGCGAGTTAGTCTTCATTTGGGGTTAACCAACTATTATTTCCCTTCAGGCTCGCCTCTTCTTCACCCTTTACTGTCTCTCATTTTCCTTTTCTTCCCTATCCCAATAACGTTTATTTACCTCATTTGCATATTATGTTTAGTTCAAATTTCCTTTAACTTGTCTCAGACTCTTTCTTAACAACTCTCCTAATAGTCGTTGCACACAAATACGCACACACAGATACGCGCACAGACACGCACACTCAAACATACACGTACTGGTTCTAACTAGCTATTATCCTTTCGTTTGACAAATAACCAAGTTGCGCTCTTTCTTTCATGCAACTTTTTTCTACAACTATGCCTTCTTCTTCTTCTTTCCATGCATGCTGTTCTCATGCTTGAAAATCCCTACACCTAGTGTAGAACTCATGCATGGGTTCCCGGTTTTCTGTTTCTTCTTCATCTTCCCCCTCAGTAGGTGTTGGAGCGCGTAGCCCGGCACCTTAAGCACTACAGCGAATACTTGGGGTTCTGAAGCAGGGTGGTAGTGTGTTAATCCTCCTTACTGTCATCCGAGAAGTGCTGGGACCATATGGCCTCGGCACCTTAGGAGTTTCTGTACCTCCTGTGGCACCCGTACATACCATAGACGTTTGCCGCGTGAAGGTCTTTGACTTTGCGCAGTAGTCAACCCAACTCGAACATTAAAAAAAGAGAAACGAATATTAATTTGATGCAGCACCGTTTGTTGGTTTGACATTAGGCACCCGAAGGACGATTGCTCCAGCGCGCTAGAAAGCCTTGTCACGCTAATTTATTCTAATCTTCATGGCTCACTAGCACATGTATACACTACTGTATATTGTTTTTTTGCCAATTAGCTTCTTGCTGATCTGTCCTTCATGTTTTACGCTATTGCATTAATTCTATTGAGCCAAAGTTTTTATCAAAATGTTATTGTTACGCTAATGCCATCTGTTGTTCAACTACTCTCTTGTTATTCCTACTGTACTGCTTCTCCCTTTTCCATTTCATAGGTATATCTTCCACCCAATCTGTTGACCGTTGTTGGCGTTTCGGCATTTGATGGATGTATATCAAATCCCGCAGCGTGTAAACAACCTTTCAGCTTGCATAATAGGTTATTAACATGTTCTAGTGTTATTTATTGAGTCTCAAATCAATGGCGTTAGTGGATTCGCCAAGTTGTTGACCCATCAATCAATTGCATACTATCGAACCCTGAACATTGATTATTGGCAGTATTATCTCCCGACTCGCCTCTCTCTTTCTAGAGTCGTCGCTGCCCTACCATCATTGCGGGTAATTTTCTTATCAGCATTTTAGATCTTGCAAAACAAGTATTCTTGCTATGCGACGAGATGGAAATGATACAAGAGGTTTTGTGTCAAATTAATTTATTGACATAGATTTATTTTTACAATGGAGTACTTATCCGCTAAGTTCTTTGTAAACGATGTGCAATCGAAGTTTAAAGAGAAGCTCGTCGCTGTGCAGTCTGTATGTTTTCTTAGCAGTATTGTTGTAGGCGTTTATGAAAGGAAAATATTCTTATAATGATAAGTGTAAAGTAATCTATCAGGATATATATTATATTTAATTTTACACCGTAACGTGCATGTATTATATTCCCCAGAAACAAGGTGTCAAAATTTTTTTTTACTTCAAATCAACTGTCTAAGATTTACGACGGATAATAATATTACCTTTTATGCTTTGTATTACCGAGTTATCACATTCCATGTTTCTTTCTTATCAGCCTGCATTTTAGATACCCATTTATCAGTCAGCATCTTTGTCGCACCTAATCAGTCAGCATATCTGCTACTAGGTAACAGGCCGTCTCTTTAGTTATGTGAACTGCGGAATACTTGACAACTTTTTACTCCTCTCAGCTTAATCTAGAGACGCATACTGTTGTACCCAGTACCATGTTTTTTTTTTAGCAGAACTATGAGTCATGTATCGTTCGAAAGGGCTTCGACCTTGATTTCTAAAAAGTGTGCGTCTCTGTCGTCCGTTGTAACGCTCGGTCGAGAGGGTTTTCGAATGCAAAGACTTCGTCTATAGCTCATGGATTTTGAAATTCATAGCTTAAACTGAAGAACTGAACCATTACCCGAGCTCCATCGGAAATATATACATTTTAAAATCGAACTTTCAACTTGGCAAATTTTGTATCTCTTGGTACGTCATTTGGAACATCCCCCCTAGGCATCTGTTGGGTTCACGGGCCGCATGGAGTCACGGCCCAACCGGGAGATAACACCCTTATTTACCTTCAGACTCTCCTCTTCTTCACCCTTCACTATCTCTCCTTTTCTCCCCATCCTGATTTGCTTACCTTCTATTTACCTTCTTTGCATCTTACGTTTAGTTCAAATTCCCATTAACATGTCTCAGACTCCTTCTTAACAACTCTCCTAATACATTGCAAACAAACACATACACACACAGACACGCACACTCAAACATACACATATCGTTTCTAACTATTCTCCTTTTGGGTGACAAATAACAGCCAAGTTGCGCTCTTTCTTTCATGCAACCTTTTTCTACGACTAATCCTTCTTCTTCTTTCCATTCTTGCTGTTCTCTTGCGTGAAACTCCCTACACCTAGTGTAGATCTCATGCATGGGATCCTCGTTTCATGTCTCTTCTTCATCTCCCCCCTCAGCAGGTGTTTGAGCGTGTAGCCCGGCACCTTAAGGACTACTGCGGATCCTTGGGGCTCTGAAGCAGGGTAGGAAGTGTGTTATTCCTCCTTACTGCCACCCAGGGAGTGCTGGGACAATATGACCTCAGCACCTTAGGAGTTCCTGTACCTCCTGTGGCACCCGTACATACCATAGACGTTTGCCGCGTGAAGAACTTTGACTTTGCGCAGTAGTAAACCTAACTCGAACATTAAAAGAAGAATAAAAACAAAGACTAACATGATGCAGCACTATTTGCTAGTTTGACATTCGGCGCCAGAAGGACGATGACTCCAGCGCGCTAGAAAGCCTCGTCACTCTAATTTAATCTTGGGAAATGGACATATTTCAAGTCTTGCTCTTCATGCCTTATACAAACGCTGTATTCAAAAGGGTTTAAAGTAAAGAGTAGAACCATATGCAGAGCTTTATATCGTCTTTTTGTAATTAATTTTCTTGTTTCCAAAATCACGCTCTGAGCTAAGCGATTTTTCTGCTCACTTTTGTGACTTCTTCTATCTGTGTATTTCTTTAAAATATTGAGGCTTCGTCCTTAAAACATGCATTTCCTTATCTTGTGGTGCAATTTGAATAACAGCTTCAAAAGCTGAACTCTGCGTCGATATATTATAATGTCTACCGGATGGTATGCGTGCGACGTGGTAGCTGTATGTGAACAATTCGACGCCCTTGGGTGAGATGTTTTTTGGAGTTCAAACTTTAATCTCAATTATCATGCATGAATCCCGTTAACAAATCGTATATTTTTCAACTAGTAATAGACATTGCCTGGGGACACGACCTTCCCTCCATGGCGGACGATGTTTATTATTAAATTGATGCTCCGTCTCCGAAGCGCTAGAAACTCCAGCCACCACGATCTAATCTAACAGATACTTAAAGTTGAGTTTCCACCAACTTTTAAACATTAACTTGATGATTGAGATTATAGTTTTTACGATGGTAGGGGGTATAATATCAGCGACGCTTTTCATTAGATTCTATTGATATCAATTTATACCGGAGAAATTCGGTAATTGGAACATCGTTCCTCAGCCGACCCATTGCAGATGGCCAGACCAACGGAGGTTAGAAGTACAGTCGCAGAAAATGAAAAGGGCAGCGACCGCAAATATTCTCATTTCCTAGCAGCCTGTCATGTGACGATGACTAGTTTTGCATTCATATTTAGGACAAAATCCATATAACTCAAACTAATCGGAAGGTACATGTTTGCCGATATGACAGATTTGGAAATGTGATTGAACCGTGATGAAGAAATATTCGTCGGCCTACGTTGCGTGCTGATCTTTTCGAAATCTAGGTATCAACGGTATAGATTTTAGTGGATGTCGTCGACATTATACTAGTGTTGCAACTTCGTCAATAGCACTAGGGCTCCATGATGATACTTTTACTGATATGGACATCTTTCATGGTCTCTTTATTTCCTCTATCTAACATAATTTATGACTCCTAAGTGGTTTAATCTCAATTTACTTACAAAGTTGCGTATTACCTAATCATCGGTTTTATTCACTAGTCTCGTGCAGCAGAAGCAAACATATTTTTATACATTTATATAGCTGTGATTTTATGTAAACTAACTTTTCAGATAGCTAGTTATGTGTAAGAGAATGTAACTTCTGTGCTTGGATCGCTTCAGCTTCGTTACCACTGTGTCCGTCATACGTTTTATGACGGACATCACTGTACCGTCTCCGTAGATGGCCACTCTGTTTCCACAATATTCTGACCGCCTTGAAAGTTGATGGACGTCTTTTACTGTGAGCTATCATTAACTTCTTTGCCGTGTGATACTGCCAAAGATGAGCTTTCCAAAACCTATTTGTTTTCAACATTACAATTTTTAAAGTTGAGATGCTGCTGAAAGAGCTATCGCATTTTTTGAAAAGGGTCTTTCGGCACGTAATCGATGGGAATGCAGTTGAAATAAGTTAATCAGTGTACGGTTACTGACAGACTATACATATGTCTTTGTCCACTTGCGATAATCTGGATACAGTTAGACTTGAACCTGTTTTTGTTCGTTTCAGATTTTAGTACCCTTGGTACTGTAATCTAAGTCCCTTTAGAAAGTATAAGCTCTCTAATCTCTCCAATCTCTTCATCTACTCGTTTTAGTATTTGTGACATTCCGTTGTTATTGCATTGCTACATTTATTGTTCAGTTCTTTTGTCTAAGTGGCAACCTGGCCAAACTAACAATTTCATTTCAAACATTCCGTCCTGAAGAATTATTAAAATAAAATGTGTAACCCCGCTACGGTAACCCCGCAACACACCCACCTGGTCCTGAGTGCGGTTGGAGGTCAGTGTCGGCAGCAGGGCCCGACAATGTGACTGGTTTACCCCTGTCGCGTCATGGTGACCGAGACCCCCCCCACAATTATCAAATGTGAGGGGGTCTCGGTCACCATGACGCGACAGGGGTAAACCAGTCACATTGTCGGGCCCTGCTGCCGACACTGACCTCTAACCGCACTCAGGACCCGGAGGGTGTGTTGCGGGGTTACCGGCCGGACCCTTTTGAGCAAAAGGGCTAAGGTATGCAAGTGTGAGTGGGATTTCGGCCTAGTGTTTGTATCTGTATAATTTTTTTAATTCATTTATTTCATTATATGTTTGCGAAGCTTCACTTCGCGCAATCGAGTTGGGTCTGGTATGTATCTCCGACTTGTCATTTGTGTAACTGGTATTTCCAGTTACACAGCAGCAATCAATTGTCAATGATTGCTAGCAGTCATTTGCGTTCATCAAACCAAGTAATATAAAAATATATCTTCGTTTTGCAATCTGTTCAATACTGGCAACATCTAATTACAGGAAGAGTTCTGTCAAGCTCTACGAAATCGTCATCAAAACTTGAGGCATTTCAAAACTGCCGTAGAAATTACCCCTAAGGGTTGAATCGCTAGATGACTGTTTATCTTAGTCCACGGAAATTCATCAAATATTTTTTGTCGAATGATTTCACGGGTCAAAACTGGAACAGTAAGTTTATTTCTATTTTGGACGGTGCGTTTTAAAATACATTAGTGACTACCAGATGAAATGAACAATCCTAGTTGATGTCCGTGTTTCCAGAACAGAAGTTGGTCGCGTTTAATATAATTGAGTATGCAATTTATGAACTTGATATTATTGCTCTGGTTCCAGGGTTCATTCTTGATCAACCTATCCGTTATATGTAGGTGTTAGCTGATGTAATTCCTTATTCTTATGTTAAAAAGGTCTGGGTAAACTGCGTTTATTTTCAACCCTCTACAAAGATTGAAAACAAGTACAGATACCGACACTAGGCTGAAATCCCCCAGCAAGAGGGGTGGCCAACGGCAAGGCGCACCTCACACTCTCATACACTCAAACTCGCACACCTTAGCCCTTAGCGCAGAAATATCAGGCCGGGAACCCCGCATCACACCCTCCTGGTCATGAGTGCGGTTCGAGGTCTGTCGGCAGCAGGGCCAGACAGTGTGACTGGTTTACCCCTGCCGCGTCATGATTAACGGGCCCCCTCCCGCCCACGATCATCCCGTCTCTCAACGATATGCCGCCATCCATCCACCCAAACTTCGGTCTCCCTCTAGGCCTACGTCCACTCGCCTCCGCTTTCCACACCCATTTCACCAATCTTCCCTCATCCATCCTCACCACATGCCCGAACCATCTCAGAACACGCGAATCAACTCTGTCCTCTAACTTCTTCACCATTCCCGTTCTGATTCGAACCACGTCGTTAGTGAACCTGTCTCTCAGCGACACTCCAGTCTTGCTCCTCAAACATTGCATATCGAAACATTCAACCTTCTCTCCTCTGCTCTCACCCCCCAAGTCTCAGCTCCGTACAGGGCAGTTGGGACACCCTCGTACAGCCCTCTCTTTGCTTCCATCCCCAACTTCCTGCAGCTCATTACGCTCTTCAGTGCACCCAACATTTAACACCCCTCCTTCACTAGCGACTGCACCTCAGTTTCCAGTAGTTCAGTCTTCACATGGGAGCCCAGATACGTAGAAAACCGAACTTCATCCAACAACTCTCCATTTACGTCGCGCCCTACGGGGGAGCCTATTATGACTCACGTTAAGGCTCTGAGTGAAATGAGGCCCAAATCAAATCCATTTAGGAGGCCATTAATACTGCTCGCATTAATACTGCTCGCATCGCACCTTGCCCCTGTTGCCACCAAGTGGCTATCAGCGTGAAACACTTACTGATGGATTGCAACGCACTCGCGGCAGCCCGACGAGCATTCCTAGATCCCCCGTGCAACCTACAAAGCCTACTCACGGACCCAACATACCGTAAAAAGCTTGTCGCTTTCGGTAAACATACCGGACTTTGCGAAGTTGTCTAAACCTAAAACACCTGTGCGAATGAGGTGGTCCCTCCACCTCACTACGCACAAAAACATTTACTCAAATCAAATCAATCAATCACAACATTATAACGCTGGAGTATTTGTGCGGGAGTTCGTGCTTGTGATTTTGTGAATGGGTATTTTTTCTTCAGTCTGTGCTCGCTCGCGCGTGCACGGACCATATGCAGTTTCTGGAGTTGATCTGGACTTCGCAGCTATTAAACCTTGTGACGCGTTGCGGTTGGAGTCTATCTAATCCGTGAAGCCATAGACCTTGTACCAATTTCGACGATGCTGTTTGTGCGCACTGTCGCGCGAGGCGGGGATTCGTTTTGTCAGAGTCTTTATCTTGCCTGAATGAACAAATTGTAATAAAAATCAAATAGACCGCGTAGTTGTAAACATTGTGTTGCGTTGCTGTCGGAGCTAACTTAGTCCGTGTAGCCGTGAACCTTGTACCAATTTCGACGATACTATCTGTGCGCACTGACGTGTGAACATATTACTCGGGAAGTTCTGAGGGGTTTGAGGCGAGGATTCGTTTCGTTTCATCTGAGTCTTCATCTTACCTGAGTAAATATATTGTTCTAATACAACTGGATCGCGTAGCTGTAAATATTGTGTTGCGTTGCTGTCGGAGCTGGCTTTGTTCGATTAGCCGTGAACCTTGTACCGGTTTCGACGATACTATGTGTGCGCACTGACGTGTTGGCACATTTCTCATGAGGTTCGGGGGGGTTGGAGGCAGGGGTTCGTTTCGTTTCATCTGAGTCTTTATCTTACCTAAATAAATAAATTGTATTTATACAACTAAACCGCGTAGCTGTAAATATTGCGTTGCTGTCGGAGCTGAATTTGCCCGTGTGGCCGCTGACCTTGTGCTGATCTCGACGATGCTACCTGTACGCACTAAGTTGCGTACATAATACTCTCTAAGTTCTAAAGGATTGGAAACGGAGGTCCGTTTCGGTTAAACGTTTTTCTTTTGCGCACCAGCGTGCGTCTGACATTGCTAAAATTTTCACATTTTTTCTAACGTTAAAAGCGTTGTTTTGTTTTTTCCTTGCACACTTAGGCGTGCGAGCCTACTGGAATCAATTATCATCGAGCCCTACGGGGGAGCCTATTAGGACTCACGTTAAGGCTCTGGTGGAAATGAGGCCCAAATCAAATCACTCCCTTTCACAACCTCACTTCCTCCTCCCACTCCTTTGTTCCCCTTCCGCCTGAGCTCCACTCTCAATCTTCCCTACACCAGCAGATGGGAAGACACTCCTCCACCCTCTCCTCTCAACACCACTTCGCCATGGGCCATCCTCACCCATGAGTACTTGTGGATGTCTCGCTTCTTGAACAGCCTTTTTCCGACTACCAGCTCCTGCTTCATGCATAAAACTATGAGATTTTCTCCACTGTCATTCCTTTCAGGAACGCCATACCTCCATATCACATTATCCACTACTGCACCTCCCACTCTCGCATTAAGGTCGCCCAGTACAACCACAGTGAATTGACTTCAAAACTCTCAATACACTCGCTGAGGTCAGTCGAAAATTGCTCCCTCCCTTCGTCACTCATCTCGCTACCACTTGGGGTGGATGGATGATTATTCATTTTATCGATCATTACTTTTTTTTTTTTTTTTTGTATTTTATTATTTCTTCTTGCATGGGCTCTATTATTTTTCTCTGCCCTTTTTTCATGGTGATAAATTTTGTATTTGTTATTATATGTATCGAGGTTGGTTGAGACTAGGTGACCCAGAGAGGGGAGGTTTTCGTATGACTCGCGGGACTCGGGGACCCAGGGTTTCGGTAACCCGAGGGACTTGGGAGACCAGGTGGATTTGGGGGGATCCACTTGGACCTTTCTGGGGCCCTTTGGAACACCCTTGAGACCCTTTAGAACCTTTTTGAGATACTGTGGGACCCTTTAGAAGCCCCTCTGAATCCTGGAACCTCTGCTCCCTCCTCCTAGCGCTGTAAAACCCATACACAAAAAAATGTTTGTGAGATGCATGAGTAGAACAATTAACCATTACAGTCCGCGGATTGCTGGCGCAGAGGGCGAGGGTCGCGTCGAGGCTGGTCGAGGTGCGTCGAGATCAGTCGAAACATGTTGAGGCGAGTCGAGTTGGTCGCGACGAGCCGAAACTGGCCGAAATGATTCGAGACAAACCGAGATGAGCTGAGGCGAGGGGTCTCGGGGGACTCGAGGAGCTC
>SDVV010017617.1:0-13947 GCA_016164225.1 Gammarus roeselii
GTTAAATAAGAGTGTTTCAACAATTATCTGGTGAATGTACACAGCTCTCTTGTGCCACAATGCCCGAGTAGAAGAAACCACATAAGTGAGTGCACATGTAGGACACTTTGCTCCAGAGTATTTTTATTCAACAAAATAATTGTGGTCAGCATAAACATGCTTTGTATTTTTTGTTCTGATGAACAGCTAACAAAGAGCCATTAATATGAAGGAGCTAATATAAAACAAAGGGAATATACAACTGTTCAAGTTCTATAATACACTATGTTGATGAGCCATTCCTTTCTACAGTATGAAATATTAATAAAAGGTTATTTACATTTTACAATCAGGGTGAGTCAAATGATCTAACATGCCTTAACAAATGAAGTGACCTTTACAAATATTCTCTAAATGAAAATTTGAACAGAAAAAACATGTGACATGTTGCATGATTTTTCACTACAATACTAGGTACTTACCTTGGCAGGTAATTTGTTGCAACAGGTGACAAATTAGTAGAGCTGGAAAATTTCTGAAACAAGGAGCATATAATTTAGGTATATGAATAAAAATGAAGACAGGATCGGGTTATTGAGGGCATCATAAAAAAAAAAGATCAACAATAGAATGAGAAAGAAAGATTATCAATAGACCAGAGCGATTTTAGTCATCAGTACTTCCAGAAATATTTTTACAATTAATTTCTTTCATATTATTTCTGACATGTAATTTTGCAGCAAAAAATCACAATACTTCAGCTCCAATCATAAAAATATTGATAATGTAAAATGCCTTTTCTTCAGCAATTAAAATAGCATTGACACCGGTGATATTCCTTCCCCCCCCCCTTCTAAGGACCAAAGCATTGGAAATGTCACCATTTGACTATGGGACTGGAAAGAGCAGGTTTTTGTTAGTACTTATCCAGTTTTTTGCGAGGAGTTTGGCAGATGTTGACTTTCCTAGGTTGGAGGTCCAACGTGTCCTTGGACCTCCAACCAGTGTAGGTCCAGATGGCCTCCATCCACATCTGCTAAGGAACTGTGCTATTGAGCTCTCCCTCCCTCTTTGTTTGATTTTTCAAAAGTCATTGAGGATGGGAATGGTCCCTGATGCCTGAAGCAGATCATTGGTTGTACCAATATTCAAGGCCAAGTCCCACACTGATCCTCTGAAATACAGGCCTGTGAGCTTGACTTCAGTTTGCTGTAAATCAATGGAGAGAATGGTTGTATCACGGTTGACTGAGTATCTTGAGAGCAATAATATTTCATCACCTCATCAGTATGGTTTTTGGAGAGACCGTAGCACTGAGGACCAATTGCTGTTGACCTATGATGATGTTGGAAGGTGGATTGATGAGGGATGTATTGTGGATGTTGTGATGCTGGAATTCTCGAAGGCATTTGATGTGGTGAGTCATGCTGTGCTCTTGTCCAAATTGAAATCCTTAGGCGTTTGTAGTTTTATGCTAGCCTGGATCTCTGCATTCTTCTCTGGCACAGTTGTGGGTGCCTGCACTTCTTGACCCGGCGACCCCACTACCGCTCTTAGTCAGGATGGTCACAGAGGCGGCAGGTCGTCCAGGCCAGTATAGGCTCGGTGGGTCAACCGGGGTACAGGACCACACAGTAACTCACAAAACGCCGTACACCAGGTTTCAATATAAATAGGTTAAAAATCAGAATAATATTCACCACGTTATATTCAATAAAACTCAGTTCAGAAAAAGCACTTCAAAGCTACACTTTGTTACAGGGTTCACCGCGCTAGTAATGCACACAATATTCAGTCACTGGCGGTAGCGAATCATAACAGAAGAGCGGTATGGCGAATGTTGAGTGACGGAGCAACAAAGACAATAAGTAAGGAGCGACAAAAGGAGCCGTCAGAGGCATGGGCTGACCTCTTTCGGGGATGGCCCTAGATCAACTGCCTGTTCACCCACAAGTGCATCTCTATATAGCCAACTGGCCACGCCCCTTCCATCATGAAAATCAAATAAATAATTAATATAATATATATCGCCGAAAATAAGTGAAATGAACAATGATAATTAATAAAACCTGAAGTGCAATATAAATAATGAGTAATAATAATTATTTGGGCTCTAATTGAGAATTTAACTGAAATTGCTTAGGGTTACTGGAACCCCCTCATGTGGGACAATGGCCCCAACATTGTAGTGGAAAAATCCCCAGTCTGCTTTTCCAAACCAGACATCACAGAGGGAGGTGACGGTAAGTCAGTGGGGCTGAATACAGACAATCTCGTATAAATAAAACACGGCCTCAGCCCCCACACAGTGATGAGCGTTTATGTGAACAGCAGCGTGAGCAGCCCAGTTGCTGAGACGAGTGGTGTGCCTCAGGGTTCTGTCCTTGGGCCACTGTTGTTCCTGATTTATACTAATCACATCTGTAGTGGTCTCTCATGCAAGTTCAAAACATTTGCTGATGACTATAAGTTGTACTTGATGTACTCGCGCAAGGACTCTGAGTCTGCCGCTCAAGGTGTCCAATCACTGCAAAATGGGTTGGATGCAGTTGACTCTGTTGCACGGTCATGGAACCTTGGACTGAATCCAGGTAAGTGTGTTGTGCTGCTTTTTTTAGAGGTCGTATTGATTTTGATGCTCTGGTTCCAGCTGACCAGTCCGTCCTGCAGGGCAGAGTGTTGAAGTTTGTTCCTACGCACAGAGACTTGGGCGTCAGTGTAGATACCAGTCTCCGATTCCACCATCATATTCGTGTGGTGACTGCAAAGGCTGGTGGGTTGGCCAACTGTTTGTCGAGATCAACTGTTTGCAGGTCGCGGGAATTTATGCTGTCCATATACGTTTCGCATATACATCCCTTTACTGAGTATGCATCCTGCGTTGGGAACACTGGATATTGTGGGGACTGCAGGCTGCTGGAGTCTGTCCAGAGGAGATGGACTAAAAATATTTATGGACTTTCTGGCATGGACTACGGTGATCTTTTGAGGAGCCTGGATTTGTTTTCCATTAAGGGCCGGCTTCTTAGGGCAGACCTGATCAAATATTGGAAAATTTTGCATGGAAACTCAGAGGATTTGCTAACTATGTTTTCTTTGGCTGCTTTTTGCTGTGGCGCTGGAGTGGTGGGTTGTGGTGCGTGTTTGTGTGTGGGTGTGTGTTTGTGCCTGTCCTGATGTGTTGCCTCTTTGTTGTACAGTGTGCTGTTCTGGAATTTGTTTGTTATTATTTTTTTTATTTTTTTTTTTATGTCATGCATGCGGATGGTTCATGTGATAGCCAATAGTGCGCACTAATTCCAGTTCCTATACCTGTGTTAACATTGCTGTTCTCAACAGCATACTGGCGCGCACGGCTGTGCTGGCCTCCCCCGGCACTGCTGCTCCCCACTTGATGTGGACCTGCTGGAGGGGGCTGCGAAGGTAAGAGACGAAGGTAAGAGAGAGTTGGTACTAGAGGTCATTGGCTGAAGCTGGTGTTTCCTCCTTGCTCCTCTGATGTCCGCAGTAGGTCCTTCTGTGTGAGATGTGTTGGTGTGTGGAATGGCTTGCCTGCTGACATAGTGCAGTTGACAGATATCACTCGCTTTAAGCTAGCCCTTGCTGATCTGATAAACGAGGAATTTTTAGATTTTGACTAGGCTGATGAAGTTTAATTTATTTGTAGGGATGCATGCGTAAGCATGATGTATTTTTTTATGTGTATATGTATATGTGTGTATATATGTATGTGTATGTTTTATATTGTGACCAACATAACTGCTGTATGATCAGTTGCCTGAAACACAAATTTCCAGTTTTTTTCCGCTCCATTGTTTTGCCGGTCTTTGCAGTCTGGCATGCTGTGACATTTGTGCCTCCTGTCATGCTCTGCACTCTGGCCTTGCTGGGGTGTGGGGTGGTTTTGGGGCAACCAAGGTGAGAAACCAAGGTGAGAAGCTACTTGTAGAAATTTGATACACGCACATAATCTATGAAAAATCCCTAAGTAAAAGTGTTTGCCAGGTCCCTGATAATTTAGGTTTCGTAAATCAATGTTCCCCAAATTTTGATGCTGTGGCAAGAATTTCTATTGGATTTTCCAAACCAAAATTATCGGGGACCGGAAAAACACACCTACACTTTGTTGATTTTTCATAAATTCTGTGCGCCCATTAAATTTCTACAAGTAGCTGATACATACTAACAAAGACCTGCTCTTTCAAGTTCCGTAGTCAAATATTGTGATTTCTAACATTTTGGTGCCCAAAAGGGGGCTGCGGGAAATCACCTCGGGTTTTCCACAGCGGGGAGTCACCCCGGTCGATGCTATATATCAGTTGCTTAAAATAAAACATCAAGTAAAATATTACGTCTATAACAGGTCTTTTCAATGCTTGTCTTTTGCTGCAGCCATACTCGACTGTCAAAGGGATTTTTTTTACCAGCTTCACGGTGGGAAACAAAGTTTTTCTTCAATAATTGCAAACAAACATTAATGGAAGTCATTTTTCCACATCCTGAACTAATTATGACCATAAAGTATCAGTAAATGGACTAATATTACAGAAAAAGCAATTTATTTTATAATACGTTACAAACAGTAGCGTCGACTGGGGTGACTCCCCGCATTTTGCGCATACTTTGAAATAACTCAAAAGTTTGCGGCCGAGAAACTTCGTATTTACGGTGTGTATAGCTACTATTATGACCATGGAGCACCGTAAGTTTCAACATTCTATCGTTAACCAAAAAAAAGTTATATACAAAAAAACGTGCGGCAAGCTACAACCTCAAATCGGGGGTGACTCCCCGCACCAAACGGGGTGACTCCCCGCACCCCCCATATATCAATAATTGAAACGCAAATTGAAAGTTTGAGAGTAACAATAGACAGAGCATGCCTATATTAGTATATATCAGTTGCTTATAATAAAATTTTACGTTGGATATTACGTCTGTGATAGGTGTTTCTGATGCTCGTCTTTTGCTGCCGTCATACCAGACTGTCGAAGGATTTTTTCCCCGATTTTGCCGCGGGAAACAAAGTTTTTCTTCAATAATTGCAATCTAACTTTACTGGAAGTCATTTCTCCACATCCTAAACTAGTTATGACCCTTAAGTATCAGTTAATGAGCAAATATTACGAAAAAACGATCTTTTTAATAATACGATACAACATTTAAAAAACGTATTTTGTCAATTCTATAGCAAACTTATTGCATTAACATGAATACAAGTCATGCTAGATAAGGGATTGTTGTCTCGATATGGATATATATGTGATGAAAAAAAATGTTCCTGAACATTAAACATGAGTTAACACTTAGGCCTAGACATGTCACCATGTGTTAAAAAATTGGGTCCTTATAAAATTAGTTACGCATATTGAAATTAGCTGTGGTGTCATTATTGTGGGTCATTTACTTCCAAATGTCATCATATGTGTGTAGAATTGCATTTGATCACTTTTCATTGAAGAAAAACTAAAATATTTAATAACAAAATAGGTGCGGGGAGTCACCCCCGATTTTTTTTCACTTTGGGTGACTCCCCGCAGTTGTATATTTGTATATATCTACAAATGTTCACATTTTTTCCCAAAATCCTTCTTACGCAACGAACTACACCATATTCCGGGAATCACCACCAAATTTGGCCCTAATCCAATGAAAACTCTAGCTACAGCATCAAAGTTTGCGGAACGTCAATTTTTCCAAACCAAAATTTTCGGGGACCTGAAAAACACATCTTCATTTTGACAATTAGTCATAATTTCTGTGCACGTACCGAATTTCTATAAGTAGCTGATACTTACGAACAAAGACCTGCTCTTTCAAGTCCCGTAGTCAAATATTGTGATTTCCGACGTTTTGGTGCCCAGAAGGGGGGTGCGGGGAGTCACCCCGGGTTTTCAACTGCGGGGAGTCACCCCGGTTGACGCTATAGAATGAATTTCTTCAATTTTATAGCAAACTAATTGCATTAACATAAATACAAGGCATGCTAGGTATGGTAATGTTATCTTGGTATGAAAATATAATAAAAAAGATCATTTGTTGGTGTTGCACACAAATTAACACTTAGGCCTAGACTTGTCACCATGTGTTATAAACATTGGATCATCATAAAATTAGTTACGCATTATGAAATTGGCTGTGGTATCATCATTTTTGGTCATTTACTTCTAGATGTCATTATATCTGAGAAGATTGCATTTAATTATTTTTCATTGAAGAAAAACGTAGATATCAATCAACATGTTAGATGCAGGAAATAACCTATAATTTTTTTTGCCTAGGGTGATTCCCTGTGGTTGTCTATTTGCATATATCTACTACAGTTCACATTTCTTTCCAAAATTCTTCCTGCGCAACAAACTACAACATATTCCGTGTATCACTATCAAATTTGGCCCCAATCCAATGGAAACTCTAGCCACATCATCAAAGTTAGCAGTTTGCGAAACATTGCTTTTTCAAAACAAATATTATCAAGGACCTGAAAAACACATTCACTTTGGCATTCTTTCATAAATTCTGTGCCCATATTGAATTTTGACAAGGAGCTGATACTTACTAACAAGACCTGCTCTTTCAAGTCCTGTAGTCAAATAGTGAAATCTCCAACATTTTGGCACCCAAAAGGGAGTGCGGGGAGTCACCCAGTATTGCTGACCGTGGAAAATCACCTTGGTTGATGCTATAAAAAAAATATGACAAGTATCCCAGAATACCAACCAATCAGTCTCACCTCAGTTATTGGTCAGCTGATGGAGTTTGATTCCAGATAAATTATGATTAGTCAGCATTTATATACACTATAATGTGACAATGTCTTTATATAAGCAAGCAAACTCATAGCTAGCATGCCTTTGAATCCATTTTACAGCAATCAGTTTCTCCGTAGAAATAAATAAACACCTCATTCACTTGTGCAAATGCATTTAAAAATATTGTCCACTGTAGTTATCTTATCATACTTGAGTCATTTATTTCAGAGTGTTTAGAAATAACTTATAATAAACATAGTTAGCAACTAAAGTGAAAGTTGATGCCTCAATAACAATGTCTAAAGTGTTATACCTAAATAGGAATCATAGCCACACTTTGGATAAAATCTTTAATCTAAAATAATAGCCAAAATTGAGCAATACTATGATCGAATTTGTTTCCGTACCGTTTATTATCTGTTTTAGCCACTGATTAAGAGCATAGTATTGCTTGACAATTTCTACTAAAATTTAAGATTTAAGATCTTATCCTAAAAGTGACTTTAATCCCTTTATATAATAGTTGTAAATTTTCTAAAAAGTTGTTAATCTATGATGAAATTTGAAAAACTGACTATAACAGCAATCAAAAATGACCTGTCAGACACAATTATTTGTGCTTTTATAGGAAAATTGACCTTGAAGCAATCAAAATTGACTGCATCAAAAAAAATACCTGACAGTTGTAATTATTGAATTGCTTTTATCCTATACAAACACCTTCTACTGGCACTCTCAAACCTGTTATTTTATGATTAAGTATTAAAAATAATAGGGGCATGGATAATAATCTCATAAGATTTGTGTTATCAAACCAATTTAAAAGGCATGACCGACCGCATGTGTTTTTGCAAATAATTTT
Source organism: Gammarus roeselii (assembly GCA_016164225.1). NCBI lineage: Eukaryota > Metazoa > Arthropoda > Malacostraca > Amphipoda > Gammaridae > Gammarus > Gammarus roeselii. Next base: position 7,594 of record SDVV010017617.1, read on the forward strand.
ATTTTTAGGTTGATGATAGTGTTGAAAGTAACTGAACTCATGAACACAATAGTTGTGAGCATGAGTACCTACCTACTTTCTAACTTATTTCAAAGAATGTGGAAGATGTGTGAAGTCACTCTGGTTGACACCTCCCCATCTGAATTCATGATCAAATTATTGGAATTATGGAGTCCAAAGCTCAGTATACCAAAGATATTTGAGAAGATTTTTATATGAGATAGGCAGTGGAAGTGCCATCTCCTAAGGGTTGGTGATGCATTTGGCTAAATGACTTATGTTGGCAGGGTCTGGTGTACAGAATCCAGACTAGTTTCATCTCGAATACTGCTGAATCTATTAGAGCCATTGTTTTTGGGTATATTATGCTTGCTGATTGATACGTGGAGGCTATAAACACTGGATATTTAGCCAATTTTGAATTTGAATGCTCAGGCCATTTAGTGAACCTTAGTCAAAGTTGGGCCCTGAGGCTTCATGCACAGTGATGCACTAACTTCAAACAGGATTACGGATATGGCAGATTTGCTAGTCAACAAATAATTTCAAAATGGGTTATGACAACTGTAATTCAGGCTCATAATTTCATATTGGCAATTTTCCATTAACGATTACTGAACATCAGATCATAACCTTCAAAACACATTATTGCAGTGTGTCGTGGACAGCGTGGTAACATAAGCATTTCTCTAAGTGAAGCATGAGTTAGAATTCGGATAATACTAACAATAGGAATGCATATGATGTGGTTTCAGTAGGACAAAATAACACGTTAACTACTCATACCTGCAATTCACCACGAGTTGATGGACAAAGATGTTGTTAAGTACTGAACTTCAGCTGTGCTTCCATGTTTGACTGCGTAACCAACAGTGACTGCTGGCGCCATCTCGTGGTCAGCGGCGAATCGGACACAAAATCTGCGGGTCGTACACTTTCTAGGAATCGGTTACGTCTAATAGTAAAGAAATACTGTAACATTTCTATCAATTGACAAGGCAATAAACTTATTTCCAAGATGGATGCCATAGGTTAATACGACAATGCTTGGAACTAAAGCCTGTAATAAAACGGCTCTAAGCAGAACAATTACTCTTGTCACAGTCCGGTAACCGATTTGACAATTTTTGCGAAGTTTTTCTTCACTGTAATATTTTTTTTTTTTTAATTTGATAGTATTGAATACTGCCCAATACACACGTTGGCTATATTCATGAGGGTTTGGTCTAAAACCACATAAGTATCGATCATTTCCACGCGTTCCTCGTTCAGCGGATCGACAGCGCACAACTTTCATCATTGGTCTGGAGCGACTTTTGACAGACGAGCGCATTGAGGACGGTCTGAGGCTGGTTTATTTCCCCAAAAATAGCAAAAAACACTTCAAATCTAACAAGAGGCTCTGATAATGCCGTATTACATATTATGAATTGGTCCCTAGCATAAGTATTAATTGATGGTTTAATTATAGATGTTTCACAAGTTTTTGCGAATAGTAGTAGCTGTTCCGATGCCCACGCACTTCTCGTTTGCATAGACAATAAGGCCAAAGAACGTAAGGCATTCGTTCAAAGTACTCATAACCTTCGAGACTTTGAACATCCTGCGCACACCCTTTCATATTTGATTTTGCGGTTGATCATCTCATCAATTGAACATCTGTAAAAAGCGACGTGTCATTTCTGTGTGCGATGGGGTTAATCTCTCTCCTTGAGTTGTTTTATCACATTGTAAAAATGAAGGCTCTATTAGGGGTGTGCACTTGACGTTTAAAGTCTCTAAGGTCTTGATTACTTCGAACGAACACCTTACGTCCTTCGGCCTTGTCGGGGCTCGCGAAGTCGAGTTAGAACTCGACTTTGCTCTCCCTCAGAGCAACTAACATGAAATTCACATCTTGTAAATAATGTATTGTCTGTTAAGATGAAGACATTATATTTTGGACCATTGTATTGACTTCCATTGGAAATGTGTGTCATAGATGCAGTTTCTCTCTGGCGGCGGGAATCCCTCCGCACGCCAACTGCAGTTTCCCTCTGGCGGCGGGAATCCCTCCGCAAGTCAACTTGCCAGTAAGCAGTGCGGAAATACAATTCCAAGTTCTCGGTTTCTGTAAGGAACCGTTCAACAACAAGAATTTTGGGCGCCACCAATCAACACCAAGGGCGGCAACAAGGCGTGGGGGCGAAGCAATCAGCATCCTGGAAGCGGCACAGGGATCTTGAAATGCTAAGTCCTGGAAAAAATGAAAGTTTGTAACTAAGCATTGCAGTGCACTTTTTATCAGCAAAATATTTATTATTGACAAGTTTAGGCAAAGATTGTGCCAGCTTGGTACAGTGCAAGGAAACAAACTGTAATTATCAAAGAATTAGCCCGTACAAACCACATACCTGGCCCCTCTAGTGTTGCCATCTATTGTTCAATCTGGATAGCAGGACCGCTCTAACCTGGGCTGCCGCATCACTCTTGCGCCTACCGCCCTCCTACAGGGTACAGCTTTTCCTCTCATGTGTAAATGTCGACAGTGCAAAGTTGCAGGCGAGATATTTAGGTTTTGGTAATATAGTTTTAACTCGTATAAATTATTCCTAAGTTTTGACTTCAGCAACTGTTAGTACAAGGTGTTCTGTCTTTTCTTGTCTGCCAGGCTCACTACGACGCCAAAGTCTCGGCGCCTGCACCTGTCCTGAGCCTGACGACACAAACACCCAACCATTATGACAGGAGACCTTTATAAATTGACATGTCATTGTTTAGGATTTTTACATCGGCGATAATTCTCTCGTCCTAATTTGCGTGGTCGTGATTACAGTATCTAATTATCATATTACGGTCACATTTCACCACGTTCATTGTTGATTTTCTTCTATTCAAATTGCTATGTGGATCTTTCACGTGGTGCTACACTTTGAATTGCATTATATCAGATCTTACCAATAAACTAAATTTACACAAAATTCTCTCGTAATTAAAACCTTGGGTCGAGCAAATATTGCTACTAAGGTCGCGGTATAGAACCTATTAAACCCTTAAAGCCTTACAATCTATGCACACGAAGAATGCTTGTGCATTGGACTTCTCGTGTGTGATTTTTTTTTTGAGGAACAGCTGATTTATGTGATCAAACCTCTTAGGTAAGGATTTAAGGATTTAAAATATATTTAGGTATAAGGACATGTTGACAAAATAACAGAAATATCAGAATACACAGAAGATGCGTACCAAGTCTTCGTCAGCGTGAGCTGTTCTGAAGACAACTATTGCTACCTAGGTGAATTTAATATTATCTTAAAAACTAGGGTTGAAGAGTAAGGACCAGCCGATGGACATTGTTGGAGGACATCCACAGGTTGTTGTTTCCGTTAACAGCACGTGCACACTAATTGCAAACAATTGTAAAACACCTATAGTTAAATTATCAATTAATAATAATGCCGGAACCAATCGTAAATATGTAATACGGCATTACCTGAGCCTCATATAAGATTTCGGGTAATTTTTTACCCATTTTAGGGGAACTAAACAAGCCTCAGACTGTTCTTAATGCGCTCGTCTGTCAAAAGTCGTCCTAGACCAATCGTAAAAAAACTGTCCTCATGTCGATCCGTTGAACGAGGAAAGCGTGGAAATGAACGAACCTCATGCGGTTTTAGCCCGAGGCCTCGTGGATTTGAACGACGTGTGCATTGGGCCTTAGATTACTACTTTATATACCAACTTCAACACAGAGGTTAGTCTATACTACCTGCATGTTTGCATGTTTTACACACAACTGTTACCCCCCTTATTAGGAGGGTGACTAAGTTAGGCTGATTCAGAGGCGGAGGAGCTCGATCTCCCTGCCAAAAGACCGTCATGTCCTTAACGGTGCTCAAACGCGCGACATGCAGATGTCAAGGAGAGTTGTCCCTACAAATGTCATTAACTTACAGCGCATATTAAAATAAATCTCTGTTCCTTATAGTTAAATTGAACACAACATTATTTACTTAGAGGTAATAACTGAAATCTAAAACATTATAGCAAATTTTCCAGAATGTTGATCTCTCTCTAACCCTATATGATAAAACTTTTCATTCGTTTAACCACTGACTTAACCACTGGCTTAGTGGCTAAAGTGCTGGGTTCGTATTCGCGCGACGCGCAATCGAATCTTGGTGAGGACTGAAGTTTTATAATAATGAATTTACTGTTCATTTACATAAGTCAGAGTATAAGCGAGGCAGAAAATGAGAGAATCTCAGTAGAGTATATAGGTACAATTGTGCTTATAGTGAAGGAATAAGATAGGGCATAATAAGCGGTGGGGCAGGGGTCGACCGGAGTCAGCGGCCCGAAAGGGGCTGGAACGGAGGTAGGTGGAAGGGGTGGACAGACGGAAGGCGTTCGGGTAATTCGTGTAGCATGTTAATAGGTTATATATAATAATAGGTTATATAAGGTAATAGGTTATATATGTTATTAGGTTATATATGTTAATAGGTTATATAAATAGAACGTTTACACACTACCTTAGGTATTCGCATTTCAATGCTGGGCATACTGTATTGCAATTCCATTGCATGTCATGTTGCATATATGCATTTTCAATGCTAGTCCTCTGAATGCTTAAGAGTATTGACAACATACATTTAAAAGATAATCTTGATTGATAGTAAATCTAAAATTTACAAAATAATTTACATGCAGTATTAAAAGATAAAGCCCCACACAGTTCTTGCTTGCACGAATGTTGATTTCCGGACAAGTTCATGATGATTTTTCAACCTTGGTATCATTTCTACGTCGTTCGCTGTTGGAGAACCGATTGACATCGATAATGCGCGAAGTAGATGCAGTAAGCTCCACAAACCAAAGTTTGATCCCTTTAAATAGGTTTCTGTCGTACAAGTTGGGTTTTTTGCATGAGTATTATAATACGATGCTATATTTCTTCCATATACTTTTGGATTAAGCCCAAACGAATTTATTCGGATGACACCGAGTGTTTAACCTACCAGGAATAAGATCTTATTCGTAGTGGGTGGATTTTCCCAATTCAATGTTATACGCATGTTTGCTCTTTTTTCTCGGGTAATGACATCTTCAGAGTCGGTTGGCCTGGTATCTATAACAAATATAGTTTTTTTTCCGGCAGGGAAATTTATTCTTGTGATGAGATGAGAGCTGTTACGCGTCCTTAGAGTCGAAAGTGTTTGATGGTATGCTTGGGCGCACTCTCTGGGAAACTATGATCTAATGATGGTAACGCAGCGTTTACATCGACGTTAATGTTTGTGATGTCATTATGCTGGAAGTAATTTAGATTGCGATCATATGCTCCGTTATGTGCCGCTTGATCTATGAGAAACAAGGCTAATTTATGTGGAACAACCCTGTTGAAGGGAGAATCAATGGAGATGGAGTTTTGACCGATAGGAAATACGATTGTTTTGACAATTGGTCGATCGAACACGTATTCAATCATGTCATTGTTTTTTGTGAGTGTTTTATTTAGAGCAAGCAAAGCTGTAGGATATGGTATAATTTTTTTACATCATAATTTGCATGAATCAACTAAATAGCTGTATTTTTCATTGTCATGTGTTAGATGTACGCTACTTGGTTTTGACAGCTAAATTCGTATATTTACGCTGACATCATCCAATAAATAACTGTTGCTACCGGCTACATCAAAGTTTAGTCATCCCATCATATGTATACCATGACGTACACTTTCTTGAATTCAAACCTCATTTTCGTTTTGCTTTGTAAAATTCGCTGCGACGATGGAATCTGGAATAGGTGTTTGCAGTGATTTATACTTCATAATCAACCCTTTATTATTTAAATCAAAGCTTTTCGTGGATGTATAGATGTTGAGATTATTTAATAGTCCTGTATAACTGTTTCCTTCACACTGAACTCCATTTAAGAATAGAGAATGACTTTGAAACATGCAATGAAAAAATCCGTCAACGAGTGTAACATGTGCAGCGGCGGCCAACGCGCTTCCATCTGCATTTCTAACAAGGATTTTTACTTCTGCCGTTAACGAGCTCGAGTCGACCATTTCATTATCTGACCCTGGAACAAGAAATTCTGTAAATGAATCGGCAGTTCTGCTATCATACCAACGGTTGTTTGTACTTAGATAATTTCTTTCAAATTTCGACTCGATACTTGATTCAATTAAATATTTTTTGTTGACGGAGGAAAGGGTAACAGATCACTCCCATTTCATAGTTTTTCGTATGGGCTTCTAGCGCTGTCATGTTGAGAGATGATCCACCAAGCATAAACATGTTGTCGGTATAGAACCTCACTCGAAACTAATATTAATGGTACATGAACAATGGTACTTATTAGTAA
>SDVV010017618.1:0-13946 GCA_016164225.1 Gammarus roeselii
TATATATATGTTTAGTTATATATACTGATATAATATGTATGTGTGGGGGGAGGGGTGGTAAATGCAGGTCTGTGACTAAACGGTGTTAATATTATTATTTTTGATTCTCAACACTAATATATCGAAATTCGATGAGATGCCAGTCTTGAAGAAGATGATCGGACAAGTTTCAGTCAACTGTATACGGTCGACAGGTCTTTGACCCAACATCGGACGGGCAGCCACAGTACCAAGACCACTCTTTAACCAGTCGGAATAACTGGGATTAGCGGAAATAATCATCCGTGCCCCCGTCATGCCGATTAAAAGTTATAGAAGTATTTTACATTAGTTGTGTTTGGAAACACAGATTTTGAGATTTTCTAAACATTGTTTGTATTTGCTATGTCAGAAATTTCTTGTTCAAGATTTCTTTACGAGAGATTTTCTAATTCGGTTTTATATGCAATAAAACAAATACTTTCCCATACGTAATTTTTCCAACACATTGATTATATATTTTCAAAAATATCCCCTACACGAGCAAGCAATTTCATTTTTTTTACTGTGGCTGCTAGAGGTTCGAGTGGCTGCAGTGAGACGATCCCAGCCCCGGGCGTGTTTACTCTGGTAAGAGACGAGGCCGCTTGTGTTGTCACGCAGGAGGGGCGTATTACTAAGGAAAACAAGCAGGATATTGCTTAACACACACCGTAACTGGGGGCAGAAGGCCAGCGAATACTTCTGGCTTCGAGGGCTCGTCTCAATTTAGTGGCGACCAAAATTCAGACTGTTCAATTTTTGTAGATCTCCGTCGGTTAGTTTGGAGTTTAGTAGAGCATATCCATGAATGTAAGGCAGGGTGCTGGTTCAAAAGAAAATGACTCATTTTTAATTGACCAGTGACGTGGTGACGTACGTAAGTCAAGCAATGCATTTGGTAATCAATTTCTTAGTTCATGCGACCCGACAATTTCATCAATTAGTTAAAAATGGAAAAGTCATCACTGAAATTATGGTCACAGAGGACGTTTTCTATAAAAACGTCTACAAAGTGCGCAGAGAAAAACGATTCACTCCAATTTGAAACTGAAAAAGAGCACACGCAAAACCATCACGCATTGTACCTCTTCGAGCTTCTCGTGCTGCCCAGAACAGACTCATGCTGGTTGGTAACTCTGGATCAGGGCAGAGGCGTGGCCGCTGCTGCCATCGATGACCAGGTTGATTGTAACGCGTTCAGGGCAAGAGAACGTTACATCCAGCCTGTAAATCATGCCCGAGATGGGCGCAAGCGATGGGTGCTCTCCGTTGAAGGAAGAATGAAGACAGTTTTTTACACCTGACCCAAATTACGGCTTCTCCGATACTCGATCATCATGTAGTTGTTCCAGCTTCGTGGAAAGTCCATTGGTGAGGGTATACGTAAGTTCAAAGTGCACTTTGATGTAGCGAACTGCTCAGAAATCCTTTGCTCATAATACAGGCATGACCTACTCATAGTCGTTCTGACTAATGTAATGGGTTGAGTAAGGTGATGTTTTGTAAGTAACTATGTTTTGTAAGTAACTATGTTTTGTAAGTAACTATACATCTAAAGTAATCAATTTGGAAGACGGGATTTATACATGCTCCGACTAAATGTTTATGAAAAAAGTAAACGATCATAAGGAATGCTGTCACGTCATGAACTAACAAATTGTTTAGTGGGATATAACACAATTCATTAATGCTATCGTAAAACTTATAAACTTATCTTTAATATGGAAGCAGTGCGAGTTGGGTTCAGCAGCATTCATTATGGAAAAAAACTATGGATATTGTCACCACCCATATTTGTAATAAATAATTATAAAACTATAAGTAAATATAATGGGAATGAGCCCATCATATTTTAGCATTTTCCTTTTGGTGTTGCGTGTCAAGAGTTGCGCCCCTCGGACTGCTTTTGATTTTTTTTTCGGGTAATTGAGATTGCGTTCGATAATACATTTTTAAAAATAGCTTTTCCGTCACACAGGGCAATAGGGTCATAATATACTAATCACAAAGAGCAATGGGGTCATGATAGACTAATCAGCAAAAGCAATAGGGTCATAATGGACTAATCACAAAGAGCGATAAGGTCATAATAGACAAACCACCAAGAGCAATAGGGTCATAATCGACAAATCAGCAGAAGCAATATGGTCATAATAGACTAATCACCAGGAGCAATAGGGTCATAATAGACAAATCACCACGATCCATAGGGTCATAATAGACAAATCCTCAAGAGCGATATGGTCATAATAGACTAATCAGCAGGAGCAATAGGGTCGTAATAGACTAATCACCAGGAGCAACAGGGTCATAATATATTAATCAACATGAGTAATATGGTCATGATCGACTAATCACCAAGATAAATATGGTCGTAATAGACTAATCACTATGAGCAATAGGGTCATAATACACTAATCAAGATGAGCAATAGGGTCATAATACACTAATCAAGATGAGCAATAGGGTCATAATAGACTATTCAGCTTCACAAGACAAAAATTTTGATTGCTTATTTATTCATAAAAATCATAAACCAACCACCATCCTATACTCGCTCAGGCGTTTCTAAAACAAGTGGAACCGATGGTTATCTCGACTGCGTTTTTATTCGACGGCATGTCGAGGATAGCACACTTATTATGCTCACCCATGATCACCATGACTTAGTCTCAGGTCGACTGCATGTCGAGGATAGCACACTTCTTATGCTCACCCATGATTACCATGACTTACGACTCAGGTCGACTTTAAATCTGCGATGAGCTGCAAAAAGTTGACGCCTAACAAAATGCAGCGAGTATTTGGAAAAGTTTATGCATGAACGAGTTTAATGAGATTGAAAAGGATCTGACGAGAACGCAGACATGAGCTGGAGCATGGCAATCTTCGAGGAGATCTGAGGGGGGGGGAGTCTGCCCTAGTAAATTAGCCTCTGACATTCACGACCAAAATACGATGCAACTTTTGATGAGAAAAACGAAACAGTTCCAGGTCATAAGTAACAATTATGAATGGCTAAGGGAGAGCTGTTTGAAGCCTTAAATGTTCTGGGGAGGCTTTCGTGCTGAAGTGAGTGGACTTTGGTGCGGTCAGTTCGGCTGGGCGACCGACGGAAGGTGGCCCGGGGCGGATTGGCTGAAAATGTGAATAAATTTACCTATCGCCCCAAATAGCCTCATTTACCTAACGACTCTGCCAACAACATTGCAAGGTAATTAAAATGGATAAAAAGATAGCAAAACAGTTTTCTTCAGCAAAGAAGTTGTCCATTTCAATCGAAACTCCGGTTTCTTGTAGAGGAGTAAGAGACCTACATATACACAAATGAACTTTTCATGTAATAGTCGAGTATTGCAGAGTTGAATCCGCAATGTGCTATTCTGCAGTCATTAGTCTTCTGTTTACGGGCTGTTTGGTTCTCATTGCAATAGGAAGATGAAGTACATATTACGAAACAACAGATCAAATAACTGGCATACATTTAAACTGAATTGAACACTAATATTTGTAATCAATATCCTAATGACGTCCATAGGAGTGTTTCGAAACATAATCCCATGGATAGTGATGTCGAATAAAATACTGAGTTGACTTGAAATCAATTGAACCTTTCTATCAATGTATTATATATAATTTAGGCTCGGCTAATTTTATGAAACAATTAGGAAACTACTATTGTTTTCATAATCAAATTACGACATTGTCACTATGCCACGGTGTTCCTAATTCGCCTGGAGCAGTGAACACCAGAGCAACGTCTTAAGGGGACGCCACCGTCGCGTCACCAAGCGGCCCTCCACTGGGGCCTTTCTGCGCCTGCCTGAGCTGTGATATATGGCGGTGAAAGCAAGCCATGCCAGGCCGTCGAGCGTGGCGGCTTCTATACTTCCTTCAAGGTGGTGGCACTGGAGTATAGCAGGCCGGTCTTGTTGTGAAATATATGCTTTACCAACTGGATCAACGACAGAAACGATAAAAACACTACTGAGCCCTAATCTGCATAGATTATTATACGCATTTTGCATATCGACAAAACGTGTTTTCCTCAGATGGATACGATACTTGTTTATGGTCCTGCACCTTTCGGAGAAAGATGTAATGTTTCTTGTTCTTTAAAGTGGCTGAGTTGGTGGATCAGTCCTTCTTGGAAAGAGGATCATTGTGTGTTTATTGCTCATGGACCGGGCAGGGAATTTTTTTTTTCATACGCTATTCTTCCGTTCTGATTGCTTGAGGTTATTGCGGTGATGTTCTGCACGAGATTTTTTAATGATTTACCTTTAGGGTATGGTGTTACATTTAGGTATGGTGCTATCTTTAGGGTATGGTGCTTCCTTTAGGGTATGGTGCTACCTTTAGGGTATGGTGCTACATTTAGGTATGGTGCTATCTTTAGGGTATGGTGCTTCCTTTAGGGTATGGTGCTACCTTTAGGGTATGGTGCTACCTTTAGGGTATGCTGCTACCTTCACGGTATGGTGCTACCTTTAGGGTATGGTGCTGCTTTTAGGGTACGGTGCTACCTTTAGGGTACGGTGCTATCTTTAGGGTACGGTGCTACCTTTGGGGTATGGTGCCGTTTTGTTTCCGTTTCGTACGGTTATGGAACTGATGGCTTGTAAGTTACCTAGTGACAAAGAAGTGATGTTCAAAGAAGTTCCCTATACGTTATAAAGGCGATATTTTGGTACTGTTGTTAAGTTTATAAGGGAGTTATTTTATACCGTAAATTTCAAACATCACGTAGGTTAAAACATCACATCTGTCTGTACCTTAGGACACAGATGTGATGTTTCAGCTGGTTACCTGGCAGTAATGAGGTGATATTTCGTTGCTATTTCCCAAGATTACAGAGGTTATTATTTGGGCTGAATTACTCTTACTATTTGATTGCACCTGTTACCTAAGATTACGGAGGTGATGATTTGAACAGTAGTACCTATGATGTTTTGATTGCACTCGTTACCTAAGATTACGGAGGTGATGATTTGAACAGTAGTACCTATGATGTTTTGATTGCACCTGTTACCTAAGATTACGGAGGTGATGATTTGAATAGTAGTACCTATGATGTTTTGATTGCACCCGTTACCTAAGATTGCGAAGGTGATGATTTGAACAGTAGTACATCCGATGTTTTGATTCCACTTGTTACCTAAGATTACGAAGGTGATAATCTGAATAGTAGTACTAATGATGTTTTGATTGCACCTGTTACCTAAGATTTCGGAGGTGACGATTTGAACAGTACTACATCTGATGTTATGATTACAAAGATTACCTTTGATCACGGAGGTGACGATTTGATTAGTAGGACCTCTGATTTTTGTATATAATGGGGGCGATGTTTTTAGCAGTGTAGTAGTAATTGATGTGATGTTTGGGCAATTTTCCAAAGTAATACAGGTGATATTGTTCAACTGTTACACAAATTACCTATATGGCTGGAGCAGGGGGCGGAGCATGCAGCCACTTCCTAGCAGTCTGGCTGCTTGCAGGATGGCTTGGCTTATGCGCTCGTATCCTGCGCCCTGAGTTAGGGTCTCTATGATAATTAGGCAGAGGCTTCCCACATAAGGAGTGCTGGTGTTATTGAAAGAGTCCATCGCTGGCAACAGAACACCACCCACCTGTCGGACATTTAGACTTATTTTAACATAATATAAGTCCCTAATACATTTTGAAAATCATAGAACACGCGCGTATTCTAATGCTTCTCAAGAAACATTGTTCATTATATTTAAACTTAGGGAAATTGGAATCCTTGTAACATTAAGAACCGTGTTAATGGTCTGTCACAATTGCAATAAAATTTTGTTTTATGAAATAGACTGATAAATTGTTACAGTAATGTGTACAATTATTGTTACGATGCTTGGATGATACTTCTTCTGAAAAATTATATCCCGACGTTTTGTTTTAGATTATATCATGACTAAACAAAACTCTGAAGTGGATAAAAATCTACTGCTGTTTTGTAGGTCTTTCATCACACGTTTATTCCCTCGCCCATCATTTCCTGCGCCAGTAAATGCTACCAAGCGATAATAACAAATGGCTTTCCTATCAGCGCTGCTGCCACCGAGTGCAGCAATGTCCAAGCCAGCATTATTCTACTCACACTTCTGCAGCAGAAGCAGCAGCAGCAGCAGCAAAGTACACCCCGTGAGCACAGAGCGGCTGTTTTCCCCTCTACTTTATGAGCCTTCGCCTCCATCACAGGCTCGTAATATATCAATATGATAACGGATTCTCCATCATCCGGCTGGTCCCCATCGTATAGCAAGGGGCCTCGTCCTACCGAGCGTTGCAGCCGATCGGTATTGATGATCGGTATTGTTTAGCACCGCGTCCCGTTCTCGGTATTGAAACTCATTATCTAGAATGCCCCCAAACCGCTGCACGGGAGTTTCTATAAATAATTTTAGGTGATTTTCAAATTGTGTTTTGTGGTTTGAGGTTAAAAGTATACTTTCAGGCTTGATAATTGCAATATCTGATGCCCGGGTATGCTCTTCAAATAGAAAACTAATGTAGCTAGAAAAGTAGATAGATGGTTATGGTCCAAAACTAAACGTTGTAGATCTGAAATCGTAGGAGTTATATTTTATGAAAATTGCAAATATGATATAGCCTGTATCAACAACAATCTACTCTAAGCCCCTCAATGCAAATATGATATAGCCTGTATCAACAACAATCTACTCTAAGCCCCTCAATGCAAATATGATATAGCCTGTATCAACAACAATCTAATCTAAGCCCATTAATGCAAATATGATATAGCCTGTATCCACAACAATCTAATCTAAGCCCCTTAATGCAAATATGATATAGCCTGTATCAACAACAATCTACTCTAAGCCCCTCAATGCAAATATGATATAGCCTGTATCAACAACAATCTAATCTAAGCCCACTAATGCAAATATGATATAGCCTGTATCAACAACAATCTAATCTAAGCCCATTAATGCAAATATGATATAGCCTGTATCAACAACAATCTAATCTAAGCCCCTCCATGGGCTCTTAGCCTCCCACACAGTGTCTAATGTATGCTGTAGCTAATTGCGACACAGTAAATAATTTTCATACGTTATGGTCAACTACTTTTTTAAACGTAAAGATATTTCCAACCTCTCGCAACTGAACACGATGTCGTGAATCAGCCCAACCCGATTCTAAAATACACCATGAAATGTATAGGAACCTGAGCGAGTCAAAAGGCCTGTTTTCTAACACTCGCCTCCTTCATCAGGTAGGAGTAATACGACCACTATAAACGACTATCAGAGCCCTACTCTTTCCGTCGTATTCTCAATGTGTCTCATATGACATTATTTGGATATTAGTTTCAGTTATGAGAACGCATGTACCTTATTCCTAGGATTATATTTGCTGTAAAAAAGCATACATGCAGGAACTCCACCCCTCTCCTGCCTTCTCCCCCTCCTCGTCAGTACCACTCTCAATCGTGCCCGTCCCCCAGTGGCCGCACGAGAGGTCACTGACTACCTCTCAAGTTACCCTTAATTACCTGTGAGCAAATGGCCCTCTAGAGGTAATGGCGGGCTGTTAACTCCATTGATTGATCTTTTGTATGGTAATTAGGATGGGCTCATGTTAGAGTGCCCGAGCGCCGGTTGAGGTGTCCGGCATCCGGCAATTAGACCGCCCTCAAAGTCAAGAACATCCTTGACCCTTGGAAAAGGTTCTCCTGAAGTGGAGTCGGGAAAAATTTGGTTGGAAATTGGAAAATGCTGTAGGGTAGAGAAATGAAGATAGTTTCTACAGCTTTTTCCAAATTGAAGGGATAAAACTGATTGCATCAGATGGTTGGTACACCACCAACATGCAGTGCAGGAACACCGTTTATGAAAACGGCCGTCGCTATGCCAAAACAAATCAACGATCCTGTTCTCTGTATTGCGTTAGGTTTTCAAGCAATAACTGTTGAATAATGCTTGATCCTCGGAGAGGGGTTACGAATCATTTCTATTCTACTACAAACAGCTAGGCAATCAGTTGAAGCATTGCTATTATAACTTATAATTTCCTCAATCTTCCGGTATTAAAAATACCATCCATATCCACAAGTCACACCACTTGTGCACATAAATCTATGCTGAAACAACTTAAAGCAGTCTTAAACAGTTTCAAACAGTTTATTACATGATTGTGCAGTATATATGTTAGGATTTTTTGTATAGTTATATTTTATAGCACGAAGTTAAAGGCCCTATTTAAGCTATTAAGAGCCTCTGGGACAAACTAATCCTTACGTACTAACGTATTGCTCCTTAAGCCCCAACCTAGCTCCAGCGGCAGTGTATCAAGCCCTACACAGAGTCGGCTTTTTCCTTCGCTCTGATGAGTAACGGTGTGTTCACGTTACAGGCAGCCGCTATGGAGCCGGAAACACAGAATAAAAGTGTCCCTGGCCGAGCATGAAAAGTGGACCCTGCGCACGACGACGGAACGACTCAGTACGCGATCACGGGTCACCCGCCCGTCACATACGCTAGGGTCACATACGCTAGGGTCACATACGCACAGACTGGACCCCCGGCATAATAAGGAGATGCAGACACAGACATACAGGCGCAAGGCCACCCTCAGAAGGGAGTGGCTGACGGCTAAGCGTGCCTCGTACTCCGCTTATATACCCTCAGAAGGGAGTGGCTGACGGCTAAGCGTGCCTCATACTCCGCTTATATACCCACAGAAGGGAGTGGCTGACGGCTAAGCGTGCCTCGTACTCCGCTTATATACCCTCAGAAGGGAGTGGCTGACGGCTAAGCGTGCCTCGTACTCCGCTTATATACACACTCACTAAGCCATATAGCGCAAAAGGGTCCGGCCTGGAACCCGCAACACACACTTCGAGTCTGAAGTGAGGTCCGAGAACATTGTCAGCAGCAGGTTCCGACAGCTTTCACTGGCTTACCAATGCGGCGTCATAACTCCTGGGCACTACCCCACCCATGTCAGTTCCGTTGCTGACCACCACAGAGCCGCGTCAAAACTCGCCCATCACAATCCTTCTCCACCAGTGCCTGTCTATGGCAAGCCCATCACAATCCTTCTCCACCAGCGCCTGTTTATGGCAAGCTCTCTCGCAACTTCCATACTGATATACTTCCTCCCTATAGCCTCCTTTACGCCCAACACACACCCAAACGTCGGTCATCCTCTAGGCTTCCTTCCACTCCCTTCCGCTGCCATCACCATTTTCGCAAATCTCCTATTATCCATATTCACCTACGATGTGTCCGAATCACCTCAGAACACGCGAATCTACTTTGTCCTCTAACTCCTCCAATCATTCTTATTCTAGTTCGAATGTAGTCATCGATCTCAGCTAGCGTCACTCCGGCCATGCCACGCTATAACAGTTCTTCTCCAAACCATTCAACCCACTGCTCTCTTCCGCCCATCCCAGTAGAGCACAGTAGCGAAAACTGCACAATACGTAAGGCGCTCTTGTGGATAGGATCCCGTCGTCATCCACAAATTTTTGAGCATTGTACGCCTGCCATCAGACCCAGCCGACGTTAAACAGATGCCTCAAACATGTGTTCAGTCGAAGTGATATCCATTGATAAAATATGAACACAAAGCCTCACACGTATTAACATGTGCGCTCTCCGCATACGATAATGCGATTTGTGCATACACCCCACACGCATCCCGGTCGATGTTATTCACGCTGTTCTCATGCGCATGCCAGATGTCATGCTCAAGGGTCACACCCGCAAGTAAAACGTTACAGCGACCACTGGAGCGGAAACGAGGAATTTTGGGCTTGTGTTTTGGTGCCGTAACCTATCGACACTCATCGACGGCTGTTCTGTGTCACGCATACACTTACTGGTTGCTTGCCCTGCATCAAACTCCTTATAGACGTTATTGCGCCTTATTGCTTTTCCAAGTGAATATTGGTTGCGTTGGGATTCAGTTCACTGCATAATCGCCGAGAACTGTTGTGCAGGAGCGATGGTGTGGAGGGGTCAGGTATACGGCAACATCCAGGTATTTGTTGATGGTTAAAACACTTTGCATAGCGACATGTTGCTTACAATAGTAATTTGCTTCACACGTGATTCGATTACACAAGAACAAACTCATCGTTGTTTCCGTGAACAACTATGAATATGTCATAGTTCATACCATTGAAGAAGTGTCCAGTTATTATTATTTTCTGATTATAGTGATCCAAACGATCACTTTGACCCTGCAACCCGAGTAGGAGCTGAACGGTTTTGTGTTCGAACATAAGAACGTTTTGCAGGATCAGGCCACTCCTGACACTCACGAATACATCATAAGTACAGGACAAACAAAGGAGGATCATGCCACTCCTGACACTCACGAATACATCACAAGTACAGGACAAACAAAGGAGGATCAGGCCACTCCAGACACTCACGAATACATCATAAGTACAGGACAAACAAAGGAGGATCATGCCACTCCTGACACTCACGAATACATCACAAGTACAGGACAAACAAAGGAGTATCAGGCCACTCCTGACACTCACGAATACATCACAAGTACAGGACAAACAAAGGAGGATCAGGCCACTCCTGACACTCACGAATACATCACAAGTACAGGACAAACAAAGGAGGATCAGGCCACTCCTGACACTCACGAATACATCACAAGTACAGGACAAACAAAAGAAGCATTACTATCACTGATGCCGCCGTTGTTGTGTCAGTGAAGGTTTAGCAAGCATTACTAGCTAAGACATGCTGGAAATATATAAATAAAATTCACTGCAGCTGTTGATATGGTCGTCAAATAACATTTAATTAGCAATATCGGCTGAGTTACCAAAGAATTATTTGAAGAGAAACCACACACACTTTCGTGGGAAACTGTAGGAATTACATGGGATTTCTCCGTTGGAAAAGTTTCTATTCTCCGCAACCAAGGCACCATCGACCGTCGTGGACTATAGACGTTTTCCCAATAATAATTACACGATTCATTCATTAATAATGTTCGCTGTTATACAGAAATGTTTGATAATATTTGATACATTTAAATTTATGCCACTGTAGATGAACCTGCCCAGCCAGCAATTCTTGTTAATTGTCGTAACGGGCGGGGTATTTACGCTAGAATTATTTAGCCCAGAAAGTGTTTACGACATAAACAATTCTACGGATTCATTTTAGCTGGAAACTGTTTTCGATCAAAAGTGTTTACGAAGGAAAAATTTTAAATCGAAAACCTGCAGCCTGGAGAGAAGATTGAACATATTGTTCATGGCATGAAACGTTTTTGCTCAGAAAGGGAATTGGGGCGGAAGTGTTTAGGATGGAAAGTCGATAGCATCGAATTATTCAGGATAGAAACTATTTACGACGGATTTTTTTTCGCTGGAAGTGCTTACGATCGAATCGTCTGTTGTGGGCAACTCGATTCAGTCGAATGTATTTCAGACGGAAAATGTTTCGGGCGGAATCTGTTTAGAACTTAAAAAATTACGCTGGAAAATATTTTATTTAGGTAAATGGACGATAAACAAATAAACACTATACTTCTTTCTTGTAAGGTTAGGTTAGGTTAGGTTAGGTTAGGTTAGGTTAGGTTAGGTTCGGTTAGGTTAGGTTGCAGCTAAAAATATACCATCCAACGACAACTTTCAAGGAAAATAAATTCCATCGTAGATTTTTACGTCCAAAACACTTTTCGTTCAAAACCATTTCTGGGCCAATCTATTCGATCCTATGCATAACGGTGTCAGATGATTTGGGTAGTTTCCAGCTAGGATTCTTTCCATCGTAAAATTTTGATGCAAGATAATTCCAGCGTAAACACTTTC
Organism: Gammarus roeselii; assembly: GCA_016164225.1. NCBI lineage: Eukaryota > Metazoa > Arthropoda > Malacostraca > Amphipoda > Gammaridae > Gammarus > Gammarus roeselii. Next base: position 11,867 of record SDVV010017618.1, read on the forward strand.
GGTCCTAAGAAATTCCGTGCCAAACACTTTCGGTTCTAAAAAAATATTTGAAAATGCGTCCCAGCGTGTTGAAATTCGATCGTAAACGTTTCCCGTCGTATCAACATTCCATCCTATATTTTTCCAAGGTAAGATATTCGCTGGTAATAACTTTCCAGCCTAAACACATTCTGTTCAAAACTTTCCAGCCTAAACACTTTCGAGGCTGAACGTTTCCGTCGTAAACATGCCACCCGTCGTAACAATACCTGAAAACCTCGCCCAAAAATGTAGACATTAAATGTACTTGAATATCCAGAAAGAAAGACTACCATACCCCCAGTGTTGGCCACACGCGGTACCACGATTCATTTCGTCCATTACTTTATCAAATTTCTTATAAAAATTACAATAAGGCCTGAGGAAATGAACACGGGATCGTATGCAAATGCTGATGCCACAGCACGACAGGAGAATGTCCCCACAGCTGTGGGTCAGGTGGCAGCTACGATGTGACCGTCTTTAAAAATTGAAGTACCTCCAGATAACCTCCGAGTATAACAGTAACTAAGCAGCACAGGTTGAGGCCAGAAGAGTGTAAGGCCAAGACTGCCTCAACTGCTTCAATCACTACACTATAAAGCGCCTCATTTTCCACAGTTACGGAAACATTATAAATAACCATCGCTGAATAACAGACAGATCTACCTACTCTCTTAACCTGGATAATGATTGGCAGGACACGGTTGTCAGTGTCATGATCTCTTTGTTGTGCGTGACAACGCGTCTTTACAGAGGGACATTTCTGTGGCTTTCTAATTACCACATTGAACTAATTCACAACGTATTCTGGTGCTACGTCTATATCGTTGCATATAGAGTGTGCTCTGTGTTGCACAACACCGCAAACCTTTCACTTGGACAAACACTTTGGCAGTATGTAATCATATCATGTTTTTCAATTTCACCTGTGTCAAAGAAGATTGACTTTTTCCTGTTCTTGGTACCGAACTTGCAGCCTTACCAAGCAAATGGTCTAGGAAATATAAAGCATGCAGCCCTAAAGCAAGCGCTTCCTGACATCATCAATTGCAGCAACCCAAAATACACGCATGGTGATCCCTCTTCCTGTGGTGCATGTGCACGCCCGTCGATCAGTATGGAAATGTGGACCAACCACTTCCGATGTATCGCGCTCTTCGGTGGACTCGTCGGGTGTCCTTTAGGAACACTCCACTCTACTTGCAAGGCCCGTGCGAGTAGGTCTTCCCGCATTCCTGGTGCAGGTTGATTTATTAAGTTGGTGCATTAACACGTTACCATTTTTACCTCATGACAAGCACCATTAAATAATGTGTCAATTACAATCATGGGGCATGTGGGCTTCAGACTATCATTGAGTGTTTTTATATTACTATCATCGTGCATCAACACCATGCTCTCACATACCAATAATTCTTATCTACCTTATCGCATCCACGTTCGTATTTGCATCGCCCTCTAAGAGGGAAGCAATGAGCTGCTATTATGATAAACATATACTGATTGCCATCAAAGAAGGCATGCATGCTCTGTGCGAAGTTCGTCACTTTTATTCACAAACTTCTGCTCCAAAAACAACTTAACGCTCTTTGGTATAAATTTTAAAAAGTTTATAAGGGAATAGTATCTTGGAAATCGTTTCTGTTCGGTTACTATCTTCCTAAATATGGGAGATTTGTCATCAGAAACCAAACGAGTCTATTACCGAAGCGTTAAGCTGCGTCGTCCTGGTGACGACAGCCAGGGTGGCGTGTGAATTGTACACTCCATTAATGCGCCGTCCTGGTGACGACAGCCAGGGTGACGGGTGAATTGTACACTCCATTAATGCGCCGTCCTGGTGACGACAGCCAGGGTGGCGGGGGAATTGTTCACTCCATTAATGCGCCGTCCTTGTGATGACAGCCAGAGTGGCGTGTGAATTGTACACTCCATTAATGCGCCGTCCTGGTGACGACAGCCAGGGTGGCGTGTGAATTGTACACTCCATTAATGCGCCGTCCTGGTGACGACAGCCAGGGTGGCGGGTGAATTGTACACTCCATTAATGCGCCGTCCT
>SDVV010017619.1:0-13946 GCA_016164225.1 Gammarus roeselii
CACGTCATGTTATTGAGTTCTATTATTTGAGCCAAAAGGCAATACACGACATGTTATTGCGTTCTATTACATGAGCCAAAAGGCAATACACGTCATGTAATTGAGTTCTATTATATGAGCCAAAAAGCAATACACGGCATGTTATTGAGTTCTATTACATGAGCCAAAAGGCAATACACGTCATGTTATTGAGTTCTATTATATGAGCCAAAAGGCAATACACGACATGTTATTGAGTTCTATTACATGAGCCAAAACGCAATACACGACATGTTATTGAGTCCTATTACATGAGCCAGAAGGCTATACACGACATGTTATTGAGTTCTATTATATGAGCCAAAAGGCAATACACGACATGTTATTGAGTTCTATTACATGAGCCAAAAGCCAATACACGACATGTTATTGCGTTCTATTACATGAGCTAAAAGGCAATACATTGCATGAAGCAATTGAAACCAAAAATGTAGCTGTAAATTCAACAAAACGGGAAAGGTACGTGTAAATAAAACATACAATTTGAAAGGGGTCATTTGCTGCGGTAAAGCGAAGAGGAAAATGTGCCATACATTTTTGTATTAAAAATAACTGAATTGTTGCGCTTGGCATTAACCAACAAAACAATAATGGGTCATTTACAAATTCGCAATACAAAATATGCTACGTGAGGTTATAAAAAAACAAAAAATTGGCGACGTGTTGCAATAATAAAAGAGATGACAATGGGACAATGTGATTCCGATCGCACATTGAATAATGTGACTACGATTGCACATGGAACAACACTTCTGAATTACGTCTTTTTTGAATAGTCCTAATTTATTTCCCGGGCCCACACCTGCTACCTCCAGCTGATGTGCGTTATCTCGATTATCTATTATTGTATTGCCACTAATTGGATGTCGAATAACAATGAAAGGCTCGAACAATACACATTGTTTACTGCTCTCTGATGACGACGATGATCAGGCAGGGTCGTTAGCAGAGGCATAGGATTCAAAGGGTTGACACGGAAGCCTGCACCATGCAAGGATACTTCAAACAGAGGAATAGATTTAAAAATCAGTTGAGATGACCTTGTTTGGTGTATAGAACTTGGGTCAAAGGTCGTTATACAACGGGTTCTTGTACCAAAGGTCGTTGTACTACGAGTTCTTGTACCAAAGGTTGTTGTACTACGGGTTCTTGTACCAAAGGTCGTTGTACTACGGGTTCTTGTCCCAGAGGCTCGCTTACCAAGAGTTATTGTACCAAGGGTTTTTGCACCTGGGTTATATCTCAGGTGAGCTGGATCCTGACCCTGGTAAGCTGGATCCTGACCTTGTTAGCTGGATCCTGACCCTGTTAGCTGGATCCTGACCTTGTTAAGCTGGATCCTGACCCTGGTAAGCTGGATCCTGACCCTGGTAAGCTGGATCCTGACCATGGTAAGCTGGATCCTGGCCCTGTTGTTGTGGTCTATTTCTTTCTTCCTACAAACTCTGCACAATTATTGATAATTTTCCTACAAATATTTGGTAAGTTGCTCACTCTGGTCCTCATGACCGTACCGTGTTAGACTGTGCAGGTCGACGGTGCAGGTGTCGACAGTACAGGTCGACGGTGCAGGTGTCGACAGTGCAGGTCGACAGTGCAGGTGTCGACAGTGCAGGTATCGACAGTACAGGTCGACTGTGAAGGTATCGACGGTGCAGGTCGACGGTGAAGGTATCGACGGTGCAGGTCGACGGTGAAGGTATCGACGGTGCAGGTGTTGGCGATGCAGGTGTCGATTGTGCATGTGTTGACGGGGCAGGTCAACGGTGCATGTGTCGACGGTGCAGGTGTCGATGGTGCAGGTGTCGACGGTGAAGGTGTCAACTGTGCAGGTGTCGACGGTGCAGGTGTCGATGGTGCAGGTGAAAACGCTGTAGGTGCGTCTCCAACCCATCCCCTGTTGTTGAGGTCGCAAGGCCCTCAATAACAGTGCTGGGATCCTCAAGAGACTTCGACAAAAAAAAGTTTCTCAAAAGACATATATGAATTGCATGAATAATACATTAAAAGCAGCCTTACCATGTGAATCGTGACTACCGTCAAGAGGGCACAGGTGGCAGTGCTCTCTACTGCCCCCTAACAATCATACCTGCTATTGATGCCTATTGTTGATGGCGAAGATGAACGCTTCTCGTGTATTGATCGGCCCTCACACAATAGGCAAGTCAAAGCCGCTAACTGTTATTCGAACGGTGACAGCTCAATACTGACAACATATTAACGGTGACAGCATGAGCCTCATTACTGACAACATATTAACGGTGACAGCATGAGCCTCATTCCTGACAACATATTAACGGTGACAGCATGAGCCTCATTACTGACAACATATTAACGGTGACAGCATGAGCCTCATTCCTGACAACATATTAACGGTGTTAACATGAGCCTCATTACTGACAACATATGTTTCTGTCACTAGGGTTGTTAGGGTGCCCTGCAAGAGCCACTATATAGGCCTAGGTGCGCACGGAGTTGTGAAGTGTTTCCCTAGGTTCCATTTACCGTAGGTTGATTGAACTTTACCTACAATTAACGGCTTTTTATTCTTTGTACGTGCTAGACAATCGATCCTAAATTTTCCTTAATTTTTTTCATTTTTTAAATTTTTTAAATATAATTTTACTATAAAATAATGCAATGGATGGCTCCAAAATAATTGAAATAAAAACAGGATTTTTTTAAGAATACCAGTACAAGTCACTTCTTCCAATGAAACCCTTTTTTTAATGGCGGGTGTATCCATTCATATTAGAAAATTGCATGAAATGTACAGCAGCATTATTAGCTGAAGCAGATTTTCTAATCTTCTATGGCTCGATTAATGTTTGTTCCCAGCACACTAGAGCTTCGCTTCACCATGACTTTTTTGAACTTAGCCATGTGTTGGTTATTGATTTGAACCAATACCTTATTAACAGAGATCGACATGGTCACTGCAGCCGACCACATGTTCGAATACGGCGTTACCATAAAATAGTGATCTGCATACCATAAAAGAACAACCCACACCATAATTCTTCTTCAAAAAAGATTTATGATGGTTCGTGTAACCATTTATGATGGTTCGTGTAACCATTTATGATGGTCCGTGTAACCATTTATGATGGTCCATGTAATAATCATTTATGATGGTCCGTGTAACCATTTATGATGGTCCATGTAATAATCATTTATGATGGTCCGTGTAACCATTTATGATGGTTCATGGAACCATTTATGATGGTCCGTGTAACCATTTATGATGGTCCGTGTAACTATTTATGATGGTCCGTGTAACCATTTATGATGGTCCGTGTCATCATTTATGATGGTCCGTGTAACCATTTATGATGGTCCGTGTAACCATTTATGATGGTCCGTGTAACCATTTATGATGTCCATGTAATCATTTATGATGGTCCGTGTAAACATTTATGATGGTCCGTGTAACCATTTATGATAGTCCGTGTAACCATTTATGATGGTCCGTGTAACACAGTCGTACAGTTGTGGCATAAGGGTGTACTATCATGAAAACAAATCAAGCAAATGACCAATCTTTTGCATAAAATTCACATGCGTTTGGTCATGTGACTACACATGTGATGATTCATCATAACTGCGGATAACTGTGAAAGATGCTTACTCACTCTTTGGTTCTATCCCCCACGCAATGACACCGCTGCATCCCCCACGCAATGACACCGCTGCATCCCCCACGCAATGACACCGCTGCATCCCCCACGCAATGACACCGCTGCATCCCCCACGCAATGACACCGCTGCATCCCCCACGCAATGACACCGCTGCATCCCCCACGCAATGACACCGCTGAATTTTTTCTGCATACGATGCACTTTTTCCTCCGTATTGTACCTGATATTTGTTAATGTCAGGTGACAAGTCCAAATCCTGTTGACACCTTCGTTGTCCAAGGAGCAGAACAAGTTAATTATTGTACCCCAGGTAATTGTGTTCATCGGAGCGTTACGGAGAGATGATTCCGCTGGAACGCTATGTTTCTCGTTAGCAGGAGTTCCAGTCATAGAGGAGGGGCGTTGATGCCATGCCTCGTCACACACAAGGAAATCGGCACAAATGAGGAAAAGAGTCGAACAAGAGGAACACAGTCACCAATGAGGAAAATTATCGCAAACTAGTGAATTGTCACCATGCAAGGAGGAAAAGTCTCTATTGAGAAAAAAAACTAAATGAAGGAAACATTCTGCAATGAGAAAAATTATGACCGATGAAGAAAATAATCATCCATCTGAAAAACAGTCACCAAAATGAAAACATTCAAACAGGAGATCTATCATAAACATAAAGAAAACTCACATATTGGGAAAAAGTCAACAATGAAGGAAACAGACCCCAATGATCAAATCAGTCACAGTTGAGACGAAGTTAACGAGGGATAAAGGTCACCAATAAGAGGAAATGCACCAATGTGGAAACAGGGACATAGGAAAATAGGCATCGGTGTAGGAAGCGGTCATCAACGAGGGATGTTGTCCAAAGAAGGAAGCAACCACGAGTGAAGGAAAAAGTCACTAATGACGGCAACAGTCAATAATGAAGGAAACAGTCACTAATGAAGGAAACCGTCACTCATGAAGGAAGCAGTCACTAATGAAGGAAACAGTCATTGATGAAGGAAACAGTCACTAATGAAGGAAACCGTCACTCATGAAGGAAGCAGTCACTAATGAAGGAAACAGTCATTGATGAAGGAAACAGTCACTAATGAAGGAAACCGTCACTCATGAAGGAAGCAGTCACTAATGAAGGAAACAGTCATTGATGAAGGAAACAGTCACTAATGAAGGAAACCGTCACTCATGAAGGAAGCAGTCACTAATGAAGGAAACAGTCATTGATGAAGGAAACAGTCACTAATGAAGGAAACCGTCACTCATGAAGGAAGCAGTCACTAATGAAGGAAACAGTCATTGATGAAGGAAACAGTCACTAATGAAGGAAACCGTCACTCATGAAGGAAGCAGTCACTAATGAAGGAAACAGTCATTGATGAAGGAAACAGTCACTAATGAAGGAAACCGTCACTCATGAAGGAAGCAGTCACTAATGAAGGAAACAGTCATTGATGAAGGAAACAGTCACTAATGAAGGAAACCGTCACTCATGAAGGAAGCAGTCACTAATGAAGGAAACAGTCATTGATGAAGGAAACAGTCACTAATGAAGGAAACCGTCACTCATGAAGGAAGCAGTCACTAATGAAGGAAACAGTCATTGATGAAGGAAACTGTCACGAATGAATTAAATTGTTGGTACTGAAGTAAACAGTCTCGAATGAAAGAAACTGTTCGTAATGAAGGAATCAGTCTCTAATGAAGGATACTGTCACTAGTGAGGGAATCAGTCAATAATGGAGGATAGTGTCACTAGTGAAGGAAGCAGTCAATAATGAAGAATAGTGTCACTGGTGAAGGAAGCAGTCAATAATGAATGATACTGTCACTAGTGAAGGAAGCTGTCAATAATGAAGGATACTGTCACTAGTGAAGGAAGGAGTCAATAATAATGAATACTGTCACTAGTGAAGGAAGCAACCAATAATGAAGGAAATTGTCACTAGTGACGGAAATAGTCACAAAAAATCCCGTCTCAGTTGAGACATACAGTAATTATTAATGATAAAAACAGTTCCCAATGAGGGAATTGGTCACTCATGAGGAAAACAGTCAGTCGGCCAAAAGGAAATCGGTCAAAATACATGAGATCATGTATCGACTCAAGGGTTGTTTATATTGAATAGATGCTGCCTTTACTAGCTCATTTCCTTCAGAAGGTTTCGAGGACTTTTTTTTTACAAAACTTCCGTCGACATTGTTCATGGATTCAAGAAAATAAATATTTGCCAAGATTTCACAGTTGCTTCACGAAGTCAATTAGGACATTCGGAAGTAAATTGAACGATAAATATACCGTGTCGTAAGTTGAATTGTGTTCATTTTGATATCATCTGGGGTTTATTTGAAGGCCTGCCATCGTATAAAATTATTTGGCTCAATTTATGACGTGAAACAGCCTCATTTGATTTATTTTGGACCATTATTAATTATATACGTTTCCCTGTCCGACGCGTATGCAAAAAATACTCTTCAAACTAGACCACTTCTCATGCACTTCTTTGAATATTCGGAGTAGATATGTAATGACTAGTTTGGAAGCTATCATTAAAACCACTATTAAAACTAGACCACTTATCATGCACTTCATTGAATATTTGAAGTAGTTATGTAATGGTTAGTTTGGAAGCTACTATTGAAACTAGACCACTTCTCATGCACTTCTTTGAATATTCGGAGTAGATATGTAATGGTTAGTTTGGAAGCTATAACGAGCCCCCACGCACGACCACACGAATTATTTGTCTAACGCCATCACTTTCCCATGTTTATCCCGCCTCAAAACTAACCCGTGATTGAACTAAATTAGATTAGATAAGACGGCTCATGACTTACTCGTAGAACTCTCAACCAATATCAAAACAAAAAAAGTGCAAATGACTTTTGCACTTCCGCCCAATTCCCTGCCACCGGTCAACCTAAGTGCGTTTCTCAGAAGAACTCCGCAAAAGTGACTCCCCGACCAATTCTGTTGCCACCGAGGCTAGGAACTGAGTGGCCTTCAGTTAGTAGCTCCAAAGGGCGCCCAAAGGATGCCCAAAGGATGCTGAAAGAAGCCCCTCAGGATCCCCTGGCAAGGTCTGCCGGCCGCTTCAAGAAGTCGCTAGATTTCGGGGTCCGGGAGAAGAAAGGTTCCAAAATGCCTTCCCAAACTGTTGGCAACCAAGTCCCAGATTTTAAAGTCCTGCTGAGGGAAGGCGCCAAAAGGCCTGCCCAAACCGAAGTGGCGGACTGGGACCGTTTGGTGAGCAGTGGACGAGGCTACTGGGGGAACATTCCGGCTGCCCCGAAAAGGTTTGCTCTGAGCGTGCAGCCACGATAATTACAGATGCCTCTGAGAGGTCTGGGGTAGGATCATTTGTGTTCTTTTCAAGATGGTAATGCAATGAGTGTGAAGATTACAAATGTTGCAACTATCAATACGTTGAGTGCGTGTGTATCGAATGATTTATTAGATTTATTAGAGCAATGTAAACAAATGAACTGATGAATGCAGCATCATTCAAATAGTGTGGTTCTATTTAGAAAATTACTCACATCTGCTCAATTTCATGAATTACCTTTTTATCGAAGACCATATAAAACTATGATACGGATCTTTACCTATAACTAGATACACAACCATGATCCAACAACTTCGCAATTACTTGAATTATTTTGATAAATATTCACTTACAGATAATGTTATGAATACTAACATACGATCACTTTGGCTACGCCAGCAAATTTTGTCTGCAGCCTATTTTACTACAATGATAAGAAATAAGTCTACATTTTTGATAGCATTATCACCAAGTTGAAAGAAATCTATACATTTTTGAGATCCGAAACTCTAGCTTGCCAAGAGCAAGAAATATTCGACATTTTAAAATCAGTCGAGGTGCTCGAGTGTTGCATGCGAACCTGTCGAATAGATCGACTTGCCTGCAGCGAACAAAGTGTACGCTAATTGAAGTTAATTAACGCCAGGTGACGGCGTTTCAGAGATGAACTGGCTCATACTTAGTCTAAGTTACTGTGAGGCCAATGTATGAACTGGCTCATACTTAGTCTAAGTAACTGTGAGGCCAATGTATGAACTGGCTCATACTTAGTCTAAGTAGCTGTGAGGCCAATGTATGAACTGGCTCATACTTAGTCTAAGTAACTGGGAGGCCAATGTATGAACTGGCTCATACTTAGTCTAAGTAACTGTGAGGCCAATGTATGAACTGGCTCATACTTAGTCTAAGTAACTGGGAGGCTGATGGATGCATTGGGCAATCAAGCGAACGACATGTCGCCGGCAGTCATCACTGCAACGTGAACTGATTAGCAGGAAAGCTGGTCTGATTTACACGTTTTCGTGAGGAAATCCTTTGATGATACTCGTTGATCGGAGATTGGAGTGGGGCCCATCAATGCCACCGTCATCAGGTAGGTGAACATCTCTGATGTAGAGCCTGCTCTGATGCAATGCTATTCCGGACCTTTAATGGCGATGAGATTGGTGGAAAATGCTACGAGGGTGAGGGACTCAGTCCTGCCAAACAGCTTGTGACTGACCAGACAGCGGTCTTTTATTTAAAAGTATTGTATACACACTTTCAGAGTATTGGGTTCAAACTTCCATGTGCAAAAATCAGACAAGGAAATAGAAATTGTATATTTAAATTCAGTATTTCTTTATCTTAAACTGAAGCAAATCGAGTCACGCGTCTACATATTGTCCTTTCACGAGATGCCTGCGAGAGACGTGGGGCTTTGGCCATTTTATTCAGCTACAGCTGCTACGCTCTGTGTCTATGGAGACTGGGTCACAGATGCCACACTATGTGTTGTCTAGGAGTGTTATCCATCGGCATGCATATATTGGGTGCGACAGTGTCACCCAAAATATTTCTGTGCTAGTGGTAATGTCACTGTGCTGGTGGTAATATCACTGTGTTGGTGGTAATGTCACTGTGCTGGTGGTAATGTCACTGTGCTGGTGGTAATGTCACTGCTCTGGTGGTAATGCCACTGTGCTGGTGGTAATGTCACTGCTCTGGTGGCAATGTTACTTTGCTGGTGGTAATGTCACTGTGCTGGTGGTAATGTACCTGTGCTGGTGGTAATGTCGCTGTGCTGGTGGTAATGTCACTGTGCTGGTGGTAATGTCGCTGTGCTGGTGGTAATGTCACTGTGCTGGTGGTAATGTCACTGTGCTGGTGGTAATGTCACTGTGCTGGTGGCAATGTCACTGTGCTGGTGTTAATGTCACTGTGTCGGTGGTAATGTCACTGTGCTGGTGGCAATGTCACTGTGCTGGTGGTAATGTCACTGTGTCGGTGGTAATGTCATTTTGCTGGTGGTAATGTCACTGCTCTGGTGGTAATGTCACTGTGTCGGTGGTAATGTCACTTTGCTGGAGGTAATGCCGCTGTGCTGGTGGTAATGTCACCTTGCTGGAGGTAATGTTGCTGTGCTGGTGGTAATGTCACTGTGTTGGTGGTAATGTCACTGTGCTGGTGGTAATGTCACTGTGCTGTGCTAGTCCAGGAGTGGTGTCCGAATGACGAAGAAGCTCCTCAGCTAGTCCAGGGGTGGTGTCAGCATGATGAAGAGGCTCCTCAGCTGGTCCTGGAGCGGTGTCAGCATGACGAAGATGCTCCTCAGCTAGTCATGGAGTGGCGTCAGCATGAAGATGAGGCTCCTCAGCCAGTTCAGGAGTGGTGTCAGCATGACAAAGCAACCCTTCAACTAGACTAGGAGTGACATCAACATGACACCACTCAAGACAAGGCCGACACAGTGCAGGCATGAGCGTTGCCTTGACTACGTCACTATACTGGGACTACCGGAGAATAGAGCAGCTGAAAATAATTAGGCCTTGGGTTGCGAAATCATTTGCACAGAACGAGCCCATAAATTTTCTCCCACGGCAACCCAATCAGGGGCAACAAAAAACATGGGAATTGATTTTATTTTAGGCCCAAAATTGCTATTATTAACAAACATACCAGATGTTTCAAACGGTTCTAATGCCACTGCTTCAGAAAACACTTCCCAGAAAATATGAACTCAAATTGCCGTAGAGTATGTGGTTGTAATAATAATGATAATGATAATAGTAGTAATAATGTTAATAATAGAGATATGAGTAGCATACACGACGGCAGTATATAAGTTGGTGACAAGCGTACCCATACATGTTTGTAGGCTCTATTCTTAGGTGAGTACGTACGTAAAGAAACATCACGTTGGAGAGGTGATGAATGTAGCTAAATATGTCCATCGCCCCCTATCAGCCAAAATATTCAGGTCCGCATGATAAGTAGACAACAACACACTTATACTAAAATCTCAGTGTAGATACGGCCAATAGGGTTGATATTGGGATCCTTCTGCAGCAGTATTCTGTCCCATTTGTTTGTTAGGGACAGTTCGTATCCCTCACTATTACATGCGGCCTCCGTGAAAGGCTTCTTAGAGTTTGCACTGCTTACCTGGAGGCAGTATGCACGTGCACTGCTTACCTGGAGGCAGTATGCACGTGCACTGCTTACCTGGAGGCAGTATGCACGTGCACTGCTTACCTGGAGGCAGTATGCACGTGCACTGCTTACCTGGAGGCAGTATGCACGCGTTCTTGCTCGTGCCGTTGTATGCTCCTCGCAGTTTGCTCATAGTGACCCTCGTAAATTGACACCCCAATGAGCTAAAAAGTATATAAGAGTTTACGTTTTGATAAGCAGCAGCTTAACCTCCGATGTTCAAACGTGAAGAGCTCGATTATGCTGATCGCCAATATTGTTTGACTTTCGTTGTTGTTTTGAAATATCAGCAATATCACACAGGTTATTTATTATTGAATGACATAAGCACGAGAAGGAGTCCACACAGTCCAGCAGGGCTCCCTTAAGTACACGATCCGTTGTGTACATGAACCTCACGTTGACATGTAGGAACCATATCGTCGGCATGAACCTCACGTTGACATATAGGAACCATATCGTCGGCATGAACCTCACGTCGACATGTAGGAGCCATGTCGTCGGCATGAACCTCACGTATACATATATGAACCATGTCACGCTAACACAGCTGTCGTCAATGTGACACCACCGCTGTTAAGAGATATCAGGCTGCTTAGACTGTCTACTTACGTATTGAATAGGAGAGGTAAGAGGAGGCTTCTCAGCCTTATCCCATTACTTCTTTGGAACGGGGTTGATATTATTTTTCTCCATCGCATTCCATATTCCTGCTGCTTGTACCAATACATTAATACCCCAACAAAGGGAATCGGCACACCATTTTCCATCAGTTTTCTGAACAGTGTCCAATGTTTACCCGATCAATTGCCTTTTTCCCAAAACAACAAAGTCACAATGGGGACCCTCTGCAAACAAAGGAATAAATCGTAGCTTTTGGGTAGTGATAACCATTTCAGTCTCATGTGGAGGTTTGAACCCAAATTGGTTGGGTGTTGTCCTCAGACAGTCGCCAAGCCTTGTTCTGAGTAATTATTTCAAGTAGCTTTGGTGCTGCAGTAGCAATTCATGTCAGTCTGTAGTTACCTTTATCGTTCCACATTTGGTCTTCAATTTTATTATTGATTTTACGACCACATCCATTCATGATACAAGCAAATAACAAAAAGTTTACAAAGCCACGACATTATTGTTTATATATATGCATGTAAGCATGCTAAAGTCTAACCAGTCACATCAAAGCCCAATCAGCATTTGTAGGTTTTGAACTTGTCTTGGTACCTCAATCAATGAACTCCATCATTGTATGAAGAATAATGCTACCATCGTAACGTGCAATAAAAACTCCCCAAGTTGTTGAGAGACCTACAAACACTGTTAGGCTCAGTTCACTCAAGCTACTCCACTTATAGATTAAAGGTGAGTTATCTTCCCAGAAAAGTAGTCCGACGTTCTGCCGACGACGAACCACCCTTGATTTCAGGTTGTTTATAAAGCCTGCTTAAGCTGACAACGGGGAATGGACTTGCTCTTCACCACCTCCTCCACGCAAAGGCTGGTGGGGGTAGGGAGGGAGATGAGAAATGGGGGAAGGATACTGGCGTCGCTCGGACTGAATGGGACCATCTTTGATTGATCAAAGCCTAAATTGGCAATAAATTATCTAGTGATTGAGAAGAGGATCGAACAGCGAAGATGGCAACACAATGGAGCGAGAGGGTTACGCTGGACGCGGTAGAGACGATGCCTTGTGTGGGCACAGTGGCAAAGATGTATTGTGTAAGCGTAGTAGAGATGATGTATTATGTGGGCACTGTGGAGGAAATGTATGATGTTGGCACGGTGGCACAGATGAATTGTGTAGGCGTAGTAGAAACGATGTATTGTGTGGGCACTGTGGAGGAAATGTATAATGTTGGCACGGTGGCAAAGACGTATTGTGTAGGCATAGTTGAGACGATGTATTGTGTGGGCACAGTGGAGGAAATGTATGATGTTGGCACGGCGGCAAAAGATGTATTGCGTAGGCATAGAAGACGATGTATTGTAAGGTCACAGTGAAGGAAATGTATGATGTTGGCACGGTGGCAACGATGTATTGTGTTGGCATGGTAGAGACGATGTATTGTGTGGACACTGTAGAAAAAATGTATGATGTTGGCTCGGTGGCAAAGATGTATTGTGTAGGCGTAGTAGAGAAGATTTATTGTGTGGGCACTGTGGAAAAAATGTATGATGTTGGCACGGTGGCAAAGATGTATTGTGTAGGCGTAGTAGAAACGATGTATTTTGTGGGCACAGTGGAGGAAATATATGATGTTGGTACGGTGGAGAAGATGTATATTGTGAGCGAGGTGGAGAAAGGGCCTTGTGTGGTCGAGGGTGAAAATGGGCCTTGTGTGTGTGGGCGCGTGAGATAATATGCTTTGCGTGGACGCGATGGGGAAGGTGTTGTGTGCGGGCGCGGGTGAGAATATGCCTTGTTTGAGCTCGTGGGATAAGATGCTCTGTGTGGGAGCGATGAAGAAGGTGCTTCGTGAGGCAACGTCGAAAAAAGATACATTGTGTGGACGGAAAGTAGAAGGTCCTGTGTGTAGCGCGGTGGAGAAAGAGCTTTGTGTGGACGGAAAGTAGAAGGTGCTGTGTGTGGCGCGGTAAAGAAGGAGCATTGTGTGGACAGAAAGTAGAAAGTGCTGTGTGTGGCGCGGTGAAGAAAGAGCTTTGTGTGGACGGAAAGTAGAAGGTGCTGTGTGTAGCGCGGTAAAGAAGGAGCATTGTGTGGACGGAAAGTAGAAGGTGCTGTGTGTGGCGCGGTGGAGAAGGAGCTTTGTGTGGACGGAAAGTAGAAGGGGCTGTGTGTGGTGCGGTGGAGAAGGAGCTTTGTGTGGACGGAAAGTAGAAGGGGCTGTGTGTGGTGCGGTGAAGAAGGAGCTTTGTGTGGACGGAAAGTAGAAGGTGCTGTGTGTGGCGCGGTGAAGAAGGAGCATTGTGTGGACGGAAAGTAGAAGGTGCTGTGTGTGGTGCGGTGGAGAAGGAGCTTTGTGTGGACGGAAAGTAGAAGATGCTGGATGTGGCGCGGTAGAGACGATAGATCTTGAAAATGATCAAAGATTTCTGGAATCTGGACATAAACATTTCAAAGTCTGCAAGATGAACTCACAGGTGAGCCTACAGTTGAGCCCACAGGTGAGCTCACAGGTGAGCACACAGGTGAGCCTACAGGCAAGCACACAGGTGAGCTCACAGGTGAGCACAGAGGTGAGCTCACAGGTGAGCACACAGGTGAACACGCAGGTGAGCTCACAAGTGAGCCTACTGGTGAGCACTGAGGTGAGCACACAGGTGAGCCAACAGGTGAGCACACATGTGAGCACACAGGTGATCACACAGGTGAGCCTACAGGTGAACACACAGGTGAGCACACAGGTGAGCCAACAGGTGAGCACACAGGTGAGCACAGGTGAGCACACAGGTGAGCCTACAGGTGAACACACAGGTGAGCACACAGGTGAGCCTACAGGTGAACACACAGGTGAGTACACAGGTGAACTAAAAACGCTGCTCTATGTGGAGTATTCTGGCCTGAAGCTGGTCACTGTTATCGATAACCTGAGCTCTAGAAACTCCTCCTCTGGACTCATTATAGCGAGTCACGTAATAGTCGTGTTTGATGTGTGCTGGTTGAGCTGCAGGACGCATTTGTGATTACATCTTGAACATTGTTGAATGACATTCACGAAATACTCACGCCACAAACTTGTTAGAAAATCTTCAGGAAATTATAGACGACCAAACACAGTTTTTCGTTCAATA
>SDVV010017620.1:0-13946 GCA_016164225.1 Gammarus roeselii
GGGTGGATGGATGGTCTGAAGCAGGCGTTGGGAAGGAGAGACATGAATGTGGAGGTAGCGAGAGAGCGTGCAATGAACAGGCGTGATTGGAGAATGATTGTGAATGGTTGATTTTGACGCTGCTCTGATGTGCTTTCCCGCCCTTGGCACCCCGCTGTCGGGATGGGCGTGGGTGGGGGGGGGCCCGGTCATTATGACGCGGCGGGGGTAAACCAGTGAATACTGTCGGGCCCTGCTGCCGACGACGGTTCCTCGGACTGCACTCGGGACCCAGAATGTAAGTTGAGGGGCTACCGGCCGGACCCTTTAGCACAAAAGGGCTAAGTTGTGTGAGTGTGAGCGTATGAGGGTGTGAGGTGCGCCTTGCCGTCGGCCACCCCCCTTTTTGGGGGATGCTGCCTAGTGTCTGTATCTGTATCTGTAAGTTTCCTAAAGAATTATATCAATTACGTTTCCGATGAGTTCAAATATCAAGCGAAAATGAGCATAGAAGATTTTTCTTTGTCTTCAATCATAAACGATTTTTTTTTCGGTACTGTACATCTCGATTTAATTAGTAATTAATACTTATAATTTGAAATATGTGGTAATTGCATGGTAATTGCATGGTTGAGGCTGTGGTTGTGGTGCCTGGGAAAAAACTGTATTACAGATGCCAATAGGAAATCATTTAAAGACAAATAATAATTTTTCAATTCATGGTGTTATGTAGCACTTCTTTTTAATCCCCAGTGTCCAGATGTGGTCTGCACTCGCAGGGAAATGTTGAGGGTCGAGGCTAGTTTTCTTCCGTGGGAGCTGCAGGGGAGACCACAAAGCATCTGACATCCTGCTCAGTTCAAAGGCTCCCTTTAAGACTTGTCCGTGGGAGCTGCAGTGGAGACCACAAAGCATCTGACATCCTGCTTAGTTCAAAGGCTTCCTAAAAGACTTGTCCGTGTGAGCTGCAGTGGAGACCACAAAGCATCTGACATCCTGCTCAGTTCAAAGGCTCCCTAAAAGACTTGTCTGGGGAAGCTTCAGTGGAGACCACAAAGCATCTGACATCCTGCTCACTTCGCAGGCTCCCTAAAAGACTTGTCAGGGACACTGGACTTATGGGAGATATTTAGTGCGCTATCTGGAATACATCTGTTGTGTGCCAAGTATCTGTTGCGTCTAAATATAAAGTAGGCCTTTGAGGACTCTTTGTGTCGACAGACTGCAGCGCCATCGTTGTTGTTGGTGAAGGTCAACCCTTTATTCCCTAGCACGGCTCTCCTATCAAACAACGTTGGCAGCAATGGACAGCCTCTTCTCAGGTAAAATTGTAACACACACGTCATGAATGTTTATCGTAGTTTCATGCATTGTGAGCCATTGTGAATCATGTCGGTCAGGCCTTGCGTTGTGTCATCGCTTGCGCAAGGCCTTAGGGGTTCCAGGGGAATTATGTGTGCCGCACCTGATTTGTACCCGTCTACCTGTCTGTTGTAAGGCACCAACAAGAATTGTGATGCCTTTACTCACTTAGTAATCATGAGCTTCGATTCGTTACAAAGATCGTGTGAAATACATCGATGGTAGCCATGTGTTCTTATTTCCCAGCTGGGGCTGAGAGACGCCTGAGATAAGTCCCTTAATCTAGTCCATTAAGCACAAGCCATTCACCATTTGAAAACTCTTGAGGAGTACTACAATCATGCAAATTCTTCTATTCTAAATAAGAATGAATTAAAAAACGTAGAGGTAAATTTGAAACAATCACTAATCACAAAAAATGATGCTCTGTACGGCAGTTTTTATGTAATCCTGTCATGCAATAGCTACATCATTTGAAGCTCTCCTGGAGTACAACTATTAAATTATGAGTTATCTTTAAATTTGATAAGTTAATAAAGAAGACAAAAAAAACATTTCTGAACATCGCTATACGTAACATACAACACGACCTTTATCCAGCGCCCAAGGCGGGCCTGGACGCTCCTGGATCCCAGCGTAAGCGCTTATTAGGGAAAATGAGCGTGCAGATTTCCTCGCTGAACTGGCGTCCACCCAACAAGAAACCATTGATCACTATACTTTACAGAGATTGCTTCCCTATCATCAACTCCCTTATAATATCCCAATGGAACGATGTTTCAACGAAACGGACGGAATGCTTTCAGTCAAACCCTCAGTTGGAAAATGGGAAACCAAGTTTTCCGACATGAGAAACCAAATATTATCCAACTGCCTGTTCACAGGAAACACATGGATAACTCGACCATCTAATGGATACAGGCATGGCTCCGTTTGCGCCAACAAGTGGCAATCAGCCTAAAGCACCTACTCGTGGGTTTTCTCAAATCCCCCGTCTACTCCACAAGGCCTACTCGCTGAACTCACCTTCCGGAATATGATAATCACATTTGGTAAAAATACCCGCCTATACAAAGTGGCGTTGTTGTTAAATGGCTCATAAGAAATAATTCTTCCACCCCACATTGTACCTTAGTATATTAGAAAAGAGCACAGAAACATGGATCTGTTTAGATAATTACTCATGAATTCTTTATTTTCGTTAACCTATCATTCCTGTATGAATGAAAGAAAGTTCATTCACGAGATTCCTCGTGGTATTTGTGAATTTACAACGCATTTCTTCATTTCAAAATAAACATTAAATTCAGGGAACGATTTTATCGAGTAATTGTAGGGACTTGGTTCCACATGAAATTTGCTTGTTCAATGGAACAAATGAGTACGTTCGTGTCTCAAATTTCTTTAATACACATTAAATTCAGGGTACAGCTTTATTGAGTAATGTACATGTTCCACAGTTTCAAATTCTAAATAATTAGTTCCGATTAAAAATATTTTTTTCTTACTCACTGGAGTGTGAATCTATCTGAACTGATGATCTTCGCACCTACTGGGCAGCTTGAAGGCTCGCGTCAGAGCTCTATTGGAGATGGAATAATCCCTCCATTCAGTTCAGTGAATCGTCATCTACCGAAGTTGGCTCCCTATCATCATCTTCCAAATAAGACCCTATTGAAACAGTTTGTGGAAACAAGACTGTCAAAAAATGCTTCCAGTCAATCCTCAGTTGAAGAATGGGAAACCACGAATTCCATCGAGAGGGACCTAATATTCAACTACCTCATGTGCCCTATACACTCATGATAACTAATAACTCTCAACCATCTAATGGACGCAGGCATGAGACCGTTCGTGTCGCCATGTTCTCTGTGCTACTGGGCGACAATCAGCGTGAAGCACCTACCGATGAAGGGCAACGCACTTACGGCAGCTCGACGAGTATTCGCAAATCCGCCCTTCACGCTACGAAGCCTACTCACTGACCCCCCCGCACTAGAAACAGTTTATCGCTTTCGGTTAACATTTCCGGCTATACGAAGCAGTCTAAACATTACATTACAGTACACGCGAAATAATTTTTCTACTCACAATGTACTTCGGTGTAGTAATTTATTGCGTGAGTACAAAAACGAGAATCTATTCAACGAATTACATATAAATTCCTATTTATTCCTGTAAATAAAATAACCGTTTCAAATCATGTGTGCACAAGCGTGCATACATAGGCTACCTAGCACAAATGAAATAATTAATCATTTAGATTTTTTACCAATTGATTCGGCATATTTTAGATTGCAAACCTATTGGAATTGATGAACCTCGTGCCCTACGAGGGAGCTCACCAAGGCTTGCATCAAAGCTCTGGTGAAGATGAGCCCCATAATCCTCATCAAATATTCTACGTTTATTTCTTAGTCGTCTCTCATCCTATAATTGTAGAGCTATCATAACATGCAATGTATTGTTGAGAGGCTCTTGTGAAGTACTACAAAGTAATGGACGGTTTTTAAATTTGAATAATCGCTACTAGTTTTAGACAGCTATGTTTTGTCGACGAATTATGGAGCATGACCGGTCTTGCCTCCTACAGTTTCATAGTTATGATGCCTTGCACTATATAATTGTAGAGTATTTACATTAGTTTTTTACCTGATGCATATTATTGAACCTCTTGGAAGCAAATACAAACCGTCGTCCTTAATAGTTGTCAATCTCATTAAGTTCATAGTTTTAAAACTCATTGAGTTGATGGGATGTGCCCTGAGTTGCGTCAGCACAACACAACTTGCTCACGCATGCGTTTATGTCTCAAACATCAGAGCCCCACTATACACGTGTCTAAGCAATAGTGGCCCCATGACCATACAGTCTGTTATTGTGTTAACTAACCTTTCATCACAACAATCTGGTAGAAAAATTTTTTTGTTTATCCAACTTCATTCATGATTATCATAATTAAATGTCTTCATCAACTCATGATTTTTTCTTAAAGTAACAGATGGTACTAGGAGACATGATCGTTTCTTATCCAGCTTCTTTAAAATTTATACTTTTGTTTCTGTTATTTTCCATGAATGTATTTTAGATTCGTTTCCTATTCTTATGTTTGAAATCCACCATTACATGCAATTAGTAATTGAAAAGGTATTGTAGAGTACTATATTCAAATGATATTTTTCATAATTTGGAAATCGAAAGTCAAGTACAATTTTTGAAAAATCTAAACATCTAAACACACATCTTGCGATTCTGAAGTTATTAGCTTCATGGTTCTGTTATATTTGGAACAAGGTCATAGGACTTTAACACATGAAGAACACTTGTTATATATATTTACTGGATTATACAGAACAGATTGTGACCGGATACTTATACTTACTTGATATTTATTTGGAAATTTCGAGTTTTTTCGCTGTTATAGCTGGTCACAGCCTAGCTCCCTCATGGTCCACATCTGTGAAGACGCTCTCTACTTGTGCTGCGGCATCAGCAATTGGATGTTGCAGCCACATCCGGCAGTCGGATCCCGGTATGACGACGCGGTTTAGTAGGGAGTTGTCCCCAAGGGGATTAGGGGTAGATCAGGGACAAAGCTGTGGAACTTGTCCAATCGGCTTTTGAACCTCAAGATGTTTGCTTTGGCTGATATTTGCGGCACTCGTTTGATCTCGCGTTTTTCCAGTGACATTCGACTGAATAGCTGAGGTGCCTGGCTCGCGAAACTGTTAAAGACAACCGTTTGCATCATTCCTACGTGTGATATCAAATAAAGGGGTCTGTAATTTGATGGGCTTGTGCAAATACCTTCTTTAACTAGAGGAATGAAAGGCCAATACTCAATCAAATATTTCAATCACTATTATTTAAAGCACCTCAGTATCCAAAGTGACGCTTATATTAAGAATCACACTGTTGTAGCTACCTAATACTCTGGCTCCTTTCTAAACTGTAGCCAGCGTGGCTAGCAAGCCCTAAAGAGCAGAATAACCAGTCTGAGAGGCCCGTTGTCGCTGTATCTTCACCTCTGGATTAGGCATGACTACGCGTCCTAACTGATGCTACTTCATGTGGCTTCCTTGATGCCTGTAGTAGCTAACTAAATGATTAACCTATATTTTATTGCTTTTCCTAAATTAACTAAATCTAAAGCATAGAGTAAACGTGACAGTGAATAAATATATGAACATGATGCATCCCCTCTTCTAAATTAGAAATGACCGTGATCACCGTTTATGAATGATTGAATATTAATTGCCTAGAAGGACATTTTTATTCCTTTGTTTGTTTTCCTTGCTATGTATTGACTGTTGCCAGTAACGTATGACTACAAGACGTCCTTCTTTGGTCGGCCTTCAGGGTGATCTTGTGACTTCTTTTGGCTGTTGTATTTCTGTTGATCAAGCATGCGGCGTCATGCTTCGGTAATGCATTCATCCTTTTCATTGTCTGACTCATTGCTACTTGCTTTTGCACATTACTTTCTCTGCAGACTCTTTCAGTGGACTTTTCTTCTGAAGTATCCCTCTGAGAATTTATATCATTTTTCCTTTTGTAACAGCTGTTTAGCACAACTTGTCCTGGTGGCATCTGAATTATGTTCTTGTACCATATATCTACATATCAATGCCTATTCTCGTGGACAGTCACATCAAGCACTTAGGACTTTCTCTTAAAGGTGCACTAGACTTGGAAACTTTTACCACTTCGTTTTACTAGGCTAGTTTAGTGCTAAATTATCTGTTATTACTTTTTCAGAAAACACTCTGCATAAAAAAATGATTGAGAAATATTTTAGGAAACATCAGTTTCTTAATCTGAATGTCTTGTATCAGACCAAGAAGAATTCAATAAATTTGCTAGCTGCCACGTTGAAGGTCGACCGCAGAATTTTAGCACTAATCCAAGTAATTTCACCATCACGTGAATGGGAAAATCCATTTATTGTTAGGAAGCCAAACTATTATATAACAACTATCACCTGTTTCTAGGGAAGTAGACCAGCTCGTAGAGTTTGCACTGAGTATTAGTACTACTAGAACGTGTACATACTCGCAGAATGGAAAAATTATTTTTTTCAAAACGCTAGTCATTTGTGCCCATTTTTTCAAATGGTAATTATTAATACGCTCCAGAAAATATATTATACTATTTTGAATCTTAAAAGGACTACCATGTTATTAAATGGACTCTAGTCCACTGATATAGATTGCTAACAAAATTCCGAGGGTGCGAAATCTAGTGCACCTTTAAATGAAATGCATATACATGGTCTGCTATCTGGAACATGATTATATTAATGGTTCTTTTAGAACATCTTCCAGATTAATTTCAAAATCTTCCAAATTAATTTATTACACAAACACGACCATTTAAAGATACTGCTGGGGCAATCCTCATCACTGACAATCCCCAGTAAAAAATGTCCTTGGTGAACATTTTTTCTTTAGGTTTGTAGAGTGAACAAAGAATTAATCTGCAGGCGACCTTCCTAACCATTTATTTTGTTACAGAAATTTGCTAGCACAACTGATGAGTTCCTACATAGGTAGCTGCCTCCCTCTCTTTCCTACTCATCACCCGCATCATATCTACTGCTCACAGTAACAGCCAGCTTTTGAAACTTGAACTGTTGCACTAGTCATGGACTACCTCAGTCTGGAGTTTTGGGACAAAGGCCGCCTCCTTCCACACGGTCTGATAAGCTCGCTCATTTCAGCTTGCTGGGCTATTGAGAGCGATGGGCGAAAGTTGGAGCCGTCTGATGAGCCACTCTGGGTCCTGGGAGTGCTGTACGACACCAGGACAGGTTAGTGAGGCAAGGAGATGAACTTCTTGGAACTTGGAGTGTTTAATAGTACCAGGAGAGATTGATGAGGCGAGAGATACACTCCTGAGAGCTTGGAGTGCTGGATGACGCCACGCAGGTTCGTTAGGAAAAGAGATTGACTCCTGTGAGCTGGGAGTGCAATACGACGCCAGGACAGGCTTGTTATACGAGGAGATAGACTCCTGAGAGATAGGTGGGCAGTACGACGCTAGAAATGGTTGGTGAGACGAGGAAATACTCCTGTGAGCTGGAAGTACAGTACGGCGCCAGAACAGGTTTGGGAGACGGAAAACAGTCTCAATAGCTGAGAGTGCAGGACAACACAAAGACCGGTTGGTGACAAAATAAGATAGACCCCTGGAAACTGGGAGTGCAGTACGACACAAGGGCAGGTTGGCGAGGTGAGGAAATAGTTCATTGCTGGCTAGGAGTGCAGTATGACCCTAGAGCAGGTTGGTGAGGCAAGGAAATGGTTTTTTGGTTCTTGGGAGTGCAGTACGACACCAGGACATATTGAAGCGGCGATACATGCTTCTTCCAGCCAAATCTACTGTTTCTAGATATCCACTCGTATGCAGCTCAAGTTTCCTTTTGCGTTTTGTTCGAAGCATTTGACAAAAGTATGGAAGTGTACCGAGTGAGGTACTAGACAAGACGCGTTAGGTAATCAATTACTTTTAGCTACACAGTAAAGTCTCTTTGTGATGGCAGATTTGAATATATAGCAAGCTACTTGCGTCTGAATTGTTCATATCGAGGTCAGTAACACATTACTGGCCACCTGCACCTTTAAAGAGATGCAGATGGTCTCTTGTTAATCAGTGGCATTGAAACTTCTGTAGCTACCTCATCCAGTTTTTTGACTTAGGCATTTATCATCAGACTCTTGCCAACGGACCAAGTGGAGATGTTGTTGTAGTGGAGACGTTCAGTACACTAACCCCCAACTGTAGCATAACCACTGCGTATATCCGACAAGCCTCATTTGCAATCAGTGTTACTGTTAAAATGAACAACCACCACCGATTCTTTAATCCACACAGGTTAGAGTAATTGTACTGATTTTAGTAACTATGTCCTCTCCTGGTCACTGACAGTCTTTGAACTATTTCCAACGTTCAATCACCGCAGAAATGTGTTAGGTGGTAAGCAACTGTGATGGGGGGTGAAGGGCGATTAACATCTGAGGAGGGGTGAAATGCGATTAACATCTGAGGAGGGGTGAAGGGCGATTAACATCTGAGGAGGGGTGAAATGCGATTAACATCTGAGGAGGGGTGAAGGGCGATTAACATCTGAGGAGGGGTGAAGGGCGATTAACATCTGAGGAGGGGTGAAGGGCGATTAACATCTGAGGAGGGGTGAAGGGCGATCAACATCTGAGGAGGGGTGAAGGGCGATTAACATCTGAGGAGGGTGAAGGGTGATTAACATTTGAGGAGGGGTGAAGAACAATTAACATCTGAGGGGAGGTGAAGGGCGATTAAGATCTGCGGAGGGGTGAAGGGTGATTAACACCTAAGGAGGTGTTAATTACAAACTGTGCAATTGTAAAATGCTCTTCCCAATGTTTTATTACAAGAATCTCTGAAATGCTCCTCAGATTATTATCTACAAACTCATCCTTTGTGTAGCAAAGAATCCGCGGTGAAGCACAAAAGCAAATACTAATTTTTGTTTCACTACTAAAAAACGTAGTGACAATTTTTTAGTGAACAGACGCTAACAAACTATGATGACTTTTATGTCTTATCTGAACACAACACGATCTGACTAGCTCTGATCCGTTGACCGTCTACTGCCACAGAGCTGGAAGCGGCGTGTGACGATATTCTGTCGCGGGTGTGGCTGACCTATCGCCGTGGATTCCCTGCCCTGTCGGACGGCAGCACCACTACAGACCGTGGCTGGGGCTGCATGCTCCGCTGCGGGCAGATGCTGCTTGCGGAGGCTGGGATACGGCGACACCTTGGTAAGATGTAGGGGCATCGGACGGACTTGCGGTGAAGGGCAGAGCTGAAGAGTCGCCTTCCTTAGAATCGGACGAACAAACTGTCAACGTTGTGGTGTGTGGCGAATGGGTTGGTGTAATTGGATAGGTTGGGAGTGTGATGGTGAGGGAAAATAAGAGCTTTTGAGTAATGTTTGCATGGCGATGAGATGAGGTATGGATCTAACCTCGTTAATTTGTATAAGAAGTCAATTTTAGGGTGACATCTTGTCATGAAATACATCTGGATACGTGATGAAGTCTTAAACGTGAATTAAGTGATGCAATAGTATTTTCCCATGATATCAACAACATTGTCTATTCCCAGTTCAAATATCAACAACATTGCCTATTCTCAGGTCTAATATCAACATCATTTCTGATTCCCAGTTTAAATATCACCAACATTGCCTATTCTCAGTTCTAATATCAACATTGTTTCTGATTCCCCCGATTAAATATCAACAACATTGCCTATTCCCAGTTTAAATATCAACAACATTGCCTATTTACAGTTCAAATATCAATAAAATTGCTGATTCTCAGTTCAAATATCAACAACATTGCCTATTCCCAGTTCCAATATGAACAAAATTGCTTATTCCCAGTTGAAGGCCGACATGATCTTATGTTAAACGGAACGTAGCAGTCGTAATCCTGACAGAAATTGACTCAGCAGTCTTAATCCTGACAGTAGCTGTCCCCCTGTAGGATGTGTGTTAGAGGAAACCTTAATTCAAACTGAAATCAATCATAACGTGATCGGGTTTGGTAATCTAGCTCTTAGAACAGCATTTCAACATTCATGTTCTTTCATAAGCAAATTGAAACTAGTCCTTTGTCTTATACGTTACAAGAACATTTTTGCCCTACAACGAACGGACAAGTATCCCTTTAGGGATTTTATGTTGTCTCGCGCTTAGGAAAGTTATTTTCTCTATTGAAAGACGATTTTATTCCTCTCTGGCAAACACCGCTGCTTGCCAAATGGCTCTATCGAAATCCTAACTCCACATGTTAATCATCTATTGAAAACCTTATGTGGCTATTTATTATTTGATATCTTCCTCACTCTCTCCATGCCTCGAAACCTTCCCTATATCCCCTCCTTCTCCTATTTTTTGTTCAGGAATTTTGATTCCCCCTCCACAAAAAAAAACATAAGTGTGTAAGCGTTTTTGCTGCCTATTCGCCCACTAGCTCTGTGGTAGAGTGGGTATGGTCAGTAGTAGTCTGTAGTAGAGTGGGTATGGTCAATAGTGTGTTGTTGGTTCGAGCCTACCTGACCCCGAGGGAGACATTCTGGTCAGACACTTGAGTGGCCAAAGACCAGCCCATAATCACCGTGGTTAAAAAAAGGCTATTCGGTGGCAGCTATGCTATAACCTGATATAGTCAACAAATATCTCTTCTGTGCTCAGCTGCCATATTATTGATATGGCTAGTTTTTTTACCGGAAATGATTATCGGCCTACTCATAAGGGTGGAAAATTGGAATATTTGTATCTTAGGATAAAAGTTTATAAATCCATATGATCTTTTAATTTGTATTTCCCCTTATGCAAAATAACAATTTATTCGTTTTGTAATGGTCTCTAGGAAGCCTGTTCATTAACCACTACATACTTGAATGAACCATCACTGTTGAAAGCTCCGGTAGGGTGTACTAAGTGCCTATAAAGGATATAGAAGCTGCTTCTAACTGAAATGATGGCGAATCACAAACGCCGCTGTTGTTGCATTTGATGAGACGTCACTCAGCCGACACCTGCGGTCAAGGGTGGTCCAGACGCATGCTACCACCAACATGGGTTGGGTTATGGCGCACAAATTACTGGAGCTTCCAACAGTGGTGATTCATTTAATTATGGAATGATTATTGAACAGGCTCCCAGGAGATTATTAGATCAATGACTGCTGACTTTCATTTTGACCCTAAGTTGGAGCTGCGGCAGTCGAAGTGCATTTTCCCGCCAGGCGGCAGTATCGCTTGCCCCATTAACAGAGACCATAAACTTCACAAAAACCAGCTGGGTCTTGCTAAGCCCTTTATATCGACTCCACATGTCTATTTACGTAAATTCACCGGGTGGCATCACCGGCTACCCAATCAAGTTGCAGCCAAGCTTACCATGCCTTTTCGTAAGTCCGGATACGACGAGCAGTAATTTTCAAGTTCATAACTGCCACTTAATTCCCAATAGATTCATCAATTAGTTACTAACCCAAAGTCTTTCTCCCAGAATGCGCTCCAAATCAGATAAATCCAAAACCCTTTACTTTTCTGTCTCGACTTAGCTAGTTTGTTATTGTATTTTTTTGAAATACGTCTCTGTTACTATGATACAGCGTAGGATTTGGATCATGGTTGCTGATTATGTTCGAGAAAACCGATTGAAGCGCATATTGAATGCAGCAAAAGGTGTTGCTGCGGGTTTCACTCTCCCATAGGCAGCTGGTTCATGCTCTGTCCCGTTTTATGTTGTTACCGGGGCTTGCTTTCTCAACCCAA
The DNA here is from genome assembly GCA_016164225.1 of Gammarus roeselii. Lineage (NCBI taxonomy): Eukaryota > Metazoa > Arthropoda > Malacostraca > Amphipoda > Gammaridae > Gammarus > Gammarus roeselii. Next base: position 11,674 of record SDVV010017620.1, read on the forward strand.
GCAATCTGTTTGTTCTGGTGGCATGGCCTCTTACATGGACTTGTTCCTGGCTTTGTATATATGTATGTATATATGTATAAAGTTTGATCCACTTAATCAATTATGCTTTCTTTGTGTTCCAGAGGTTCTTACTTATGAGTGCTCTTTAGTTATGCGCCTGATGCTTGCCACTCACCTTGCTAACTGCCAACTGCTTGCCCATTATTTATCTATTATTGCTACTGCATTGGGTGAGTGTTATGTTTGTGTAAACAGCATCTGAGGAGTAAGTATAATTGCGATAGTATGTCTATAGGTTAAAGGTCTTCTCATATCCCTTTGTTTATATCAGCTATTTACTTTGTCTTATCCTTTGCATACTATTCTATGCATTAATTCAGTTGAAGCTCTTTGGTTTGTTTTCTTTGATATTTGCTTTGCTTAATGTGTGCTTATCATCTTTATTTATGTATTTTCATTTGATTTAGTTCCATTCTGATTGTGTAGAATTTGTACGCATCATCCTATTAATTACTTTTCATTTGATTTCCCTTGGTTTTATTATATTTTTTCATCATGCCTTCTGCATGCATGATATGCTTCTGCATGTTGAATTAAGTTTCACTTCCCCTTTTCTAATTTAATCACTTATCTTGGACCTTTCAGGATTACCTACTAGTTGGTCTGATCATCAGAACTAATCCTTATTTATGATGTTTATCCCCATAGCTTTCTACCCACCTACCCATGCTTCAATGCTTCGTTACTTTGTAACTTAGTTACTTCGTTCATTTATCACTTCGTTAGCTTGTCTGTTTAGGTTAGTTGCATCTTTCGGTCACCTTTCATCTAAATTCCTACCTGCAGCTAGTTACCACCACTACGGACCAAATTGTAAAGCACCTAACTTCTGGCTTACTTCAAGTATAGATTATCATCAATATAGTCCAAACTCGTTGATATCCTTTGTTAAAGTTGATTGCGCTTTCCACACCTGTACCGTTTATGGATTGCAAGTGGACACGTGTTGTCTCACCCGCGCTCGCCCGGTAACAATATTGTGCTGCAGCTAGACTGCGAATCAGGTTTGACGTCATCTTGAATGCACCTGTTGGTGTCGGCACGCTACCAGTAATATTGGAAGCACAACCATTTTTTCCACAGTTTAAATACATATCGACAGCAATACATTATGACAATCAACTAGAGCGAATTTTTCTTTGAGAAATGCACTCTGAGTCGGACGAAAGAGTTCGTCGAATACCGTTTCAGCATCCATCACCCAGAGAACGCTTCGAACCGAAGATATCCCAACCCTATGCCTGTTCGTCTTGAAGTAATTTATGTTCTCTGGTTCTTCTCGTTTCAATAATTGAATTATCCAAGGCACTTCCGCTGTGGAGGGTGTTGCGTTTGTATGGAGTGGGCGAACATTTGTTGAAAGCAGTGCAGAGTTTCTATGCTGACAGCTGAGCATGTGTCAGAGTGGGAAGCGAGGTGAGTGATTGGTTCACAGTAAAAGTGGGATTGAGACAAGGCTGCGTGATGTCTCCCTGGCTGTTCAACCTCAATATGGATGGATTGGTTAGGGAGGTGAACGCGTGTGTGCTTGGTCGTGGCTTGGAACTGTTGGAAGCGAATGGGCGGAGTTAGCAGTTGAGCCGGTTGCTATTTGCTGATGATACGACCCTGGTTGCGGATTCGGAGGAGAAGCTATGTAGGCCAGTGTCTGAGTTTGGTAGAGTGTGTGAGAGGAGGAAGCTTCGAGTGAACGTGGGTAAGAGTAAAGTAATGAGATGCTCGAAGACTGTCGATGCGACCAAAATTAGTGTCACCCTAAATGGAGAGCTCTTAGAGGAAGTTCAGTGTTTTAAGTATCTGGGATCCCATGTGGAGAAAACTGAAGTTAAGGCGCGAGTGAAGGAAGGATGTAAAGTGTTGGGTGCACTAAAGAGTGTAATGAGCTGTAGGACGTTGGGGATGGAAGCAAAGAGAGGGCTGTATGAGGGTGTTGTTGTCCCATCTGTACTCTACGGAGCTGAGGCTTGGGGGTTGAAAGCAGAGGAGAGAAGAAGGTTGAATGTTTTCGAGATGAAGTGTTTAAGGAGCATGGCTGGAGTAACGCTGAGAGACCGGATCACCAACGACGTGGTTCGAATCAGAACAGGGATGGTGAAGAAGTTGGAGAACAGAGTCGATTCGCGTGTACTGAGATGGTTCGGGCACATGGAGAGGATGGATGAAGGGAGATCGGTGAAAAGGGTGATGAATGCAGAGGCGAGTGGTCGCAGGCC
>SDVV010017621.1:0-13945 GCA_016164225.1 Gammarus roeselii
CTAATCCAATGGAAACTCTAGCCACAGCATCAAAGTTTGCGGAACGTCAATTTTTCCAAACCAAAATTTTTGGGGACCTTAAAAACACACCTTCACTTTGGCGATTTTTCATAAATTCTGTGCGCGTATCGAATTTCTATAAGTAGCTGATACTTACTAACATAGACCTGCTCTTTCAAGGCCCTTTAGTCAAACGGTGACATTTCTAACGTCTTGGTGCCCAAAAGGGGAGTGCGAGCAGTCACCCCGCGTTTCCGACTGCGGGGAGTCACCCCGGTCGACGCTATGTGGTGTGTGGGGAATCACCCCATTGGATGTGAAGCATAGCTGGCCTCACATTTTTTTTGTATATACCTAATTTTTTTGATAATATAAATACGCTACACACACAGTAAATACAAAGTTTTGAAGTTGAACTTTTTGAGTTATTTCAGAGAATGAAAAAAAAGAGGAAAATCTCTGACAGTCTGCAGAGTACAGTTAGTGAGTTGCTTAAGTTTTACTAGTGACCTGAAAGGGTCTCTAGGCATTTGTTTCGAACAATTAGGGATAACTCCAAATTAATCTCAATAATTTGCTGAATACCAGGTGTAATTCAATAATTGTCAACAAAGTTTAAAAAAAAAAAATGGGGGGTCAACAATATCTTCAAAATCTTTTCATGAACTACCTACTGTGCAGTCTGGCTTCTATGTCTACTGCTACATACAATATTGAACTATCTATCCTATGTAGATGAATGTTTTTTAATAGCATAGCTAATTGTTATCTGTATGTTAGTGTTTTCTTCAATGATAAACTGATGAAACAATGACCATGTCCATTTTTTTGTTTTGTTTTTGTATCAAAAATTGTTACTTCTGTTGCTAATTTTTTTTCCATATCTTCCTTCTTTCATTAATTTATTTTCAGTTTACCATATTATAGTGAATATTGAGCATGGCTCCTGCTGATGTGAAACTGACATTTGCTGAAAAACAGCTTGCCAAATATGGATGGAAGAAAGGTTAGTATGCTTGGAAGGATTGATAACATTCTCATTGATTGTTGCAAATTACATAATGTTGAATACAAATGAATTGCTATAAATTTTGTCTTGAATATGTAATTGCCTGTTGATATCTAGAGCCTTTGGTCACCAATAGTACCCTAGCCAGCTCCCAGCAACTAGATAGGCTTCCAGCATGCCACAATGAGGAGGCCCCAGCTGAAGGCACTTGGCACATAAGAGGCAAGCAATGCAGTCACCTATAGGTCAATCTGCCCTAAAATATATAGTGTGCAGAAGCTACCATCAGCATATTCCAAGATCAATCATAAAAAAAATGCAGCCTAAAATGAGTATTGTAACTGCTGAAAGTAAATATATGCCTTTGAAGTTGGTTGCTAATCCAAACTCACAGGTTCATTTTCATATGCCCATGTTGTCACATATGGTTTCTCTTTAATGGCCAGTGTCATGGTAAAACAGTTAATCTCTATTAAAAGATTGGTAATTAAGATCAATTAATATGATCCTGTTATATTTTTCTCTTATACACGTATAGATTTATGAAATTTTTATATTTGTTTTTGTTTCTTCTCATATTTCACTCTAATTATGTCATTAGCTAGCTATACTCATCACCAGTTAGTGGGCAGGCTCAAATTATTGGGAGAAGTATTACCATTGATGGCTATAGTTCAAAAGCCACCTTTGCTTTCATTTTTCCGATGAATCATTGGATGCTGGTTGCTTATTAGCTTGTTACCTTATTACCAAAACAACAATTTTCCTAGCTAATCTTACAGATGTCACATTTGGTGCAATCCTTTAACTTTCAAAATATAGGGCTCTTAAAAATTTAAAACATTGATGAAAATATAGTACATGCTCAGTACAATTGCTGAATATTTTTTTATTTTAAACCGTTGTATTATAGATGACAGAAATATGTATACCGTATATATATTTCTTTCATATGGAGATGGTACATTTTCAGGTACAAAACCTAGATGATACACCTATGGTACTGTGCATACCGTGAAACATACAATCTTCATGCAATGATCTTGGAAAAAAATGCAGAAAGACCCTATTTCTGGCCTTTATACTACCAACATAAGCCAGCTTTGAAACTCGATGAAATGATAAGGTCCAACATCTTTTTTTGATCTGTAGCTACCATAGTTATGTTCAACCAGTGTGACTTTCAACTTGTAAATTAAACCAACTCAAGAAGCTTTCTTGGGCCACATCAAACTCATCCATCACTACTATTCTCCACCCATTCCTATCTCTTGTAGGGTATCTTGCATACTCAAAACCAATACTTCTGTCAGTCAATGTACCTGCTCATCAAACCATCTACCCTTCTGTTGGTACTTCAGTATCTCTCCTCTATATATCCTCTTCCAAACACTTCTGTAAGCTTCTTAACAGTGAGTGAAACAATATTGAGACAAATTAACAAATCACTATCAATGCAAAGGCAATATAGCCAGCTATACCTTACTGAAGGCAATTACTTTCAGAAAAAGTTGAAAACACTTCTGCTATAAAAGAACTAGCATTTGATATGTTGCTATTTCCAATTGATGCCATTTATACGCATTTGATGTTGCAAGCTTTTTACTTGATGTAAAGGTTAGTCACAGTTAGGTAAGATATTTAATCAAATTGTTATTGTATATTTCAGGTATGGGGCTTGGCAAAATGAACGATGGAATTTCTGAACCGATCAAAGTGAAAACGTGCAAGAATAATTTAGGCATTGGGAATGATCCAAAAAAACATTTCTCCCATTGGTGGGACATGGCCTACAACAGAGCTGTCAATAACATCATTGTTGAAAGAACAGCGGTATGGCAATTACTTTACTTGATATGTTAGCTTTGATGTGTAGTGCATGCTGTTGCTGCTATGTGTGGAGCACACTATTGATGCTGTGTTTGGTGCTTGTTGTTGATATGGTGTGTAGCGCACAAAATTGATATGGTGTTTGGTGCATGCCATTGCCAGGAAGTGTAATGCATGCCATTGATTTGGTGTGTAGTGCATGCCATTGATTTGGTTTGTTGTGCACGCCATTGATCTGATGTGCGGAATGGTGCATGCTATTGCTATGGTGTGCAGTGCACGCTATTGATATGGTGTTTGGTCAACATCGTTACCAGGGAGTGTAGTGCATACCATTGATGGGTGTTTGGTCTATTCTGTTGCCAGGGAGTGTAGTGCATGCCTTTGATTTGGTGTGTAGTGCACGCCATTGATATGGTGTGCGGAATGGTGCATGCCATTGCTACAGTGCGTAGTGCATGCTATAGATACCCTATTTGGTCTATGCCATTGCCAGGGAGTGTAGTGCATGCCATTAATATGATGTTTGGTTTATGCCGTTGCCAGAGGGTGTAGTGCGCACCATTGATATGGTGTTTTTTGGTCTATGCCATTGCCAGGAAGTGGAGTGCATGCCATTAATATGGTGCTTGGTCTATGCGGTTGCCAGGTAGTGTAGTGCTTGCCATTGATTTGGTGTGTGCAATAGTATGTGTTATTGACAGGGTGTGTAGTTCACGCTATTGATATGGTGTTTGGTGCATGCCATTGCCAGGCTAGTGTAGTGCTTGCCATTGATTTGGTGTGTAGTGCACGCTATTGATTTGGTGTGTAGTGCACGCTGTTGCTTTGGTTTGTAGTAGTTCCACACTATTGTAATAGTGCATTTGGGCAGCAAGCTGGCTAAGAGTTGTATGCAGCTATTGGTGTTCATTCCCTTAACAAGTTTAAATGTATGATTTTGATATTGGTGCCTCTTGCTTGTAGCTATACTTTTTTGCTCCTATTTTGTTTTAATCTACTAGCTAGCACTTGGTACTTGGCTACCATTTTGTCAATATCTTGACTCATGGTGAAGTTTTCTGATAATTAATTTTTTGGTCTATCAGTGATGTGTTCAATATTTAAAATCATTGGTCACAGAAATGCCCAGCATTTGTTAGTGCTTTCCTGCTGCCTGTCAAGTTCCTGATGCATGTGACCAAGGGCAATATGGGGGTGTTTGTACCTACTAATGACATTGTCATATTTAGAAAAATATTGTGTTGAAGATTTAACATCAAATTGCACTAGCAAAATCCAACACAACTTTATCAGTTGATCAGTTCTTGAAAAAAATGTTGCAGCTTGAGCCATTCTATTCAGTACTATATTTTGGTACTGCTCCAAGTGTTCTTGTTTCTTCTATAACTTTTTGTACTTTTCCCGCAGATTGGCAACATTGAAGTGAAAAGCAGCAGTGTCTGTAGCATCACACAAGAAAAGCCAAATGTTTTCAACAGCAGTGTGCTTTATGATGACTTTCAGCAGGTAATGTATAGTAAAATTGTGGGAAAATAACTTAGTAATAGGTTTGTTTTCCTTAAGTGGTCACTGCTTTGCATTAGCTATATGTTATTCTGTTGCAAACTTTGTAATAAAGGTTGTTAAAATATGTTGAATATGGAGCAAGGTTGTAATGAAGACAAGATATTATTATCATATTATTTTAAATAATTTAACAATAACAAGTGAACAGGGTACTTCTCAAACGAGCATGAATAATGATTGTGATACTATAATAAGAGCAGCTACAAGTCAAGGTGTATGATTGATAATTTGTAGCTGTTATGATATCTGAATAAGTTAACAATTGCACGAACGCAGAGGCTAATAATTGTAAGCGATTAAAATAGACAAAAAGAGACAGTGTGTTATGAATGAGAAGTTTACTCTACAGTGTCCAACTCTACACTGTCGATCTAGCAAGAGGTGCCCCTGATTCCCTGACTTGCTGCCACAAAGCGGTAGGAGCTACAGTAAAATGTGTTGAAGGGAGTTGTCCAATCAGGGAGTAGCCCCATCGTTTGTCAACCTGTGAGAGGCGTTTCCCCCCGGTTCCATATCTCTTATTGGCATACAACAACCATCCCTGACTTCTCCATTTTGGTAATACATACAGAGCTATGAAGGCAATAGAGAATAAATACATAGCCAGCTGCTGCTACCCCTATACCCGTCACCAAAAACTGCTGATCTCGGTACAACAGACGGAAACAAATGACCTCCCATAATACAACGGGTCTTCGACGAGTAACCAAATCCGAGGGCACACATCTGTTTGCTGAAGGAAGCAATTTTCGGTAGAGGCTAGCCCTAATCCAGCCGCTTGCATTGTGAGAAACTCACACTTTGGCAACATATTATGAGCATAAAAACGGAGTGTTATAACAATTCTCAGTAGTAATAGGTTTGTTCCCCTTCAAAGGTCATAATTTGGTATCACTTATGCGTTTGTGTAGTAGTTGGTTTATTGAATTTTTATAGTCCCTGTCCTGTATTACAAATGGTTGTTGTTGTTGTTTAGCCCCTGTTTCCACCTCCGGTAGTGACAACCGCGCCAGCGCAGGGCCCAAAACCCTCGATACCCACCGACATGCGCGTGTTGAGACAAAGGTAGGTGGGAGACGAGAAATAGGTGGCTGGCTTAGTGGTGGGGTAGTGTTTTTTGTTGCTACCTAAATTAACTTTGTGGGTTATGTGGCAGTTAACAAATGGCCACCCGTGCAATATAATTTTAATTGTATGCACCAGAACATTGAAACTTGCAGCATGTTCATGTCCCTTAGCCACACTGTGCAACGCACCAACCAGACGTGGGCAGGGATGACCTCATGTGAAACGGAAATGTTTTGTAGGGAAAGAAATGATGGGCATTGTCCACTTGCCCATGTCTTGAAAGTGTTGGTGGGCCCAAAGGCCGGGCTATGCACAGGCTGCGTCCACATCAACACCACAGAGATGGCGCACAAGGTGCAATCCCCTCTGGCGAGGATATGAAACAGGGTGGGTTGAGGGACTTTGGCTGGAGCCGGAGCCCCAGATGTCGCCACCGCTGGCAAGGCATCTTGGAGTTGACCCGCCAGACTTGTGTAGGCTCTCTCCTGGGCAACATTATGCTTCTCTTGAGTGAACGGTTTGTTTCCTGTTAAAGGTCACTGTTTTACATCACATAGCTATAGTGACCTTTAAGGTCACTTCCCTGTATTATACATGCTTCTCTGTTTATTGTATAGTTACATCCACCCAAAATTACAATTTGAACTGTGTGCAAATATGAGCCAGCCTCATTTATTGTTACAACTGTTATGGTCGTCTCAGATTTTGTCATTGATTGGTTGGTAGCTACAGATGCTAGATTGGTAGGTACTGTTCTTTTGAGTGTTTTACCAGTAGATTGGGTATTTATTTTATTCTGAATTGGGCTGGATTTGAAATTTAACAATGTCAAGTGAGTAACTGGTGTTGTTTACAGGCTGGCACACTGAAGGGTATCCAGTTTACCAGCCATGGCAAGTGCCATTCTGGTAGCGAGAGCAGCGACTCCGAGGGCGAATCACGACGCATCAATAGGAGCCAGGGTCTGCTGCTTGACATGAGTGATGCAGAGCTGCTGAAACTTTGTGGAGGAGGCACGGCCCACAAGTGAGTGTTGCCAGCCTGGTAGATTTATTCTCCTAGGTGAAATATAACATTGTACCCTCAATTTGTAATTAATTTGAGGTCAAATCTCATTATTGGCAAAATGTGGTCAGATATTATTAAAAACATGGTTAGTGTTATTCAGTGTGGATGACGTACTATTTTCATGAATGGACTAGGATCAGGTTTATCAAATGAACGCGTTTTGGAGCACTTTTGCACTAAAGTTGAGTGTTAACGTCTTAGGGCCAATTTTTTCACCTTCGATTTATAGAGCGCTTAACTCACGGTGGCGTGTCATTATTGACAAGCAATATGTTTAATATCCATTAATGATTCTCTTTGTGACCAGGGGCGCTCGTCACGGTCTCCGCATGGGTGGGAAGATGAAAAGGCTGAAGGCGATGGAGGAGGCAGACGCCGCGCGCGCGGCTGAGCAGCGACAGGCTGAACCGGGTACTGCCAACTGTCTAGGTAGCGGGTATAAGAATGTGGTGGATGATAGGAAAATAAAGAAAAGCTCTACTAAAGACGAGGAAGGAGAGAAGAGTGTTGGGCAGAAAAATTGTAATGAAGCGCCACCAAAGAATAAGAAAAAATCTAAGAGAGATAAGATAAAATATAGTAGTGAAATTGAGACAAATGTAGGAACAATAACTGATACTGAACCAGAGATTGATGAAGAATATTCAGCTATTGATCTAAATCCTGATGAACCTGCTTGTAAACACACAAAGCATGAGAGCAAAGGAGAAGATGCCGCTAACATACCTTTGGTTGCACATAAAATTAGTGCTGAGCTGCCAATTGTTCCACAAAAGATTAAAAAGAGGAAGAAGAAGTGCAAGCACATGGAAGGAGATGATGCTGAAGAATCTCAACACTATGTGATTCCAGTGCTAAGTTTGAAAGAAAAAAGGAAAAAAAAGTACAAATCTAGTGAAACAATAAGTGAATCTGAAAATGAGTTAAATTTTAGATCCAAAACTGATGATGCGGGTGCTGGCTTGCCACAAATTTTTAAAGACGACCCAAGTTCTGACGAAATTACACGGAAGAAAAAAAAACGCAATAAGCAAATACATGAAACCACTCTAGAATATTAGAACCACTCATTTATATACAATTTTGTGCCTTAGGGGGTAGCTCTCCTATTCAAAATTATATATGGTAACTTATGAGGCGTTTCATTCTTCCTGCAGTGCCAGTGTTGTAAGATGCGAGTATTGTAAGCCATTTACAAAATAAGTTATGAAACATGCTACTCATTTTGTCGATGCAAACTAGTCCAAGTTACTACACTATCAGAGTGAAAACGTCTTGTTCGATCTAATGATTTTTTTTTGGAATCAGCAATTTGAAGAACTGGCAACCATTAATGTATTTATAAAGAAGGAGTAACCCATTTTGATATGTACCTTCTTGGTCTGTTTTGCTTCTAAGCACACTTAGCCTAGGAAATAATCCATTTTGTGAAGTCATAGCCTTACTATGCAGAAATCTATGCACTCTTATTTGAACTTGCTTTGCGTTGTTTCATATCTATTTGATAGAATGTCATCCAATCTTGAAATAACAGAATTGTTTATGATCTCACGTTGCGACCCTTTTCATTAGTAGTTTAATTTAGAATGGGCTGATTGTTTGAAGTATTTGTTAACAATAAGTTGTCGTAACAGTTGGAAGTCACGAAATTGTGATCTTACATGCTAGAGTAAAAATGTAGTGATTTAAACTGCAGTCAATGAGAAGGAAGTACACAAAAATGCGCAGGTAGGCAGGTTTGGGTAAATCCGATTTGATCCGCTGTATGGAAGATGGACCTATGGTTCGTTATTACTTACAGTATATTTGTATTTTATTATCATATTGTATCTCTTGAGTAGATGAAAAGAATAAAAAGTTCTATCTCGGCTATGGATAAGTGCCAGTGAATATTGGTTTCAATTCGATAGTGCTGCTGGTGTTGCCACCTAGCGTTCGGACCTAAATTTTAGGGTGGATGGATGATTATTCATTTTATAGATCACTAACACTTTGTTAGTATTTTATTATTTCTTATTCCGTGGGCTCGATTATTCATCTGTGCCCTTGTTTCATGGTGACAGTGTGACTTGTCGGCCGTGTGGTTAGCGTATTCCACTGCAGTGTCAGCCTCTGGTGCTGCATGTCGCAAGTTCGAGCCCCGGCAAAGACACGGCGGTCTTGTGGCGGGAAGATTGGGCGCCTCCCCCCTCTGTGTCAGCCTAAATTAGCTGTAAATTCATCTATTATATATCGAGGCTGGTTGAGACTAGGTGACCCGGAGAATGTGGGAGACTTGGGGGACTCGGGGGTTTCGTGAACCCGGGGAACTTGGAAGACCAGGAGGATTTGGGGAGACCCACTTGGACCCTTACGAAGCCCTTTGGGGCACCCTTGAGACCCTTTGGGACACCCTTGAGATTTTTTGGGACCCTCCTGAGACCCCTGCTTCCCCCTTCCCACGCTGTAAAACATATACACAGAAAAAGTGTATGTATGTGGAATTTTGTGTAGCACAATTAGCTATTACAGTCCACAGACTGGTGGCACAGCGGGTAAGCCGCGTCGAGGCTGGTTGAGATCAGTCGATACACGTTGAGGCGAGTTTAATTTGGTGCGACGAGTCGAGACTGGCCGAAATGATTCGAGACAAGCTGAGATGAGGGGACCCGGGGGACTTGGGTTACCCTCTGGGACTCATTGGTCTTGATTGGGACCCCCCACCCTGAAACGATTGGGTAAAAAAATTAGGTTATTACAGTCCACAGGAATACCAGCGCAGAGGGGGAGAGCCGCGTCAAGGCTGGTCGAGATCAGTCAAAACATGTCGAGACTAGTCAGGTTGAGCGCGACGATTCGATATAGATACAGACACTAGGCCGAAATCCCCAAGCAAGGGGGGTGGCCAACGGCAAGGCGCACCTCTAACTCTCATACACTTCATTGCCCTACGGAGGAGTCTGCATTAACCTCGCGTTGGAACTCTGGGGGAAAACGAAAGCAACTACTACTACAACTCTCATACCCGCCCACTCAAACACATATGCCCTTTTGCCCATAAAGGGTCCGGCCGGGAAACCCCGTGGTCAGTGTCGGTAGCAGGGCCTGACAGTGTGACTGGTTTACCCCTGCCGCGTCATGACCGCCCCCTTTCCCCGCCTACGACCATTCCGTCCCTCAACGAAATGCCCAGGACGGTAAAGCACATCAGGGCAGCGTCAAAACTCATTCGTCCACAATCAATCTCCACTCACGCCCATCCAGTGCATGCTCTCTCGCTACCTCCAGACTCTCGTCTCCTTCCTAACGCCTGCTTCACACCATCCATCCACCCAAATTCCGATCTTCTTCTAGGCCTACGTCCACTCGCCTCTGCCTTCAACACCAATCTCCCTTCGTCCATCCTCACCATGTGCCCGAACCATCTCAGAACACGCGAATCAACTCTGTCCTCTAATTTCTTCACCATCCTCGTTCCGATTCGAACCTAGTCATTAGTGAACCTGTCTCTCGGCGACACTTCGGCCATGCTCCTCAAACATTTCATCTCTTAAATATTCAACCTTCTTCTCTCCTCAGCTCTCACCCCCCCCCCCAAGTCTCAGCTCCGTACAGCACAGTTGGAACAACGACACCTTCATACAGCCTTCTCTTTGTTTCCATCTCTAACGTCCTGCAGCTCATTACGAGTCGAGACTGGCCGAAATTAGTAGAGATGAGCCGAGACGAGGGGACTCGAGGGACCCGGGAAGCTCGGGGGACTTTAGTTATCCTCCGGTACCCGTCGTGCTCTTTTGGGACCTGATGGGCCTCTGCCCCCCCCTCCACCCCACTTCCACCCTATCCCCTTAAGCAAAAAGTGTGATGTCAATAATCTGAGCAGTTTTTCAGCCCACGACGAAACTGCTCTTTCTGCTTCACGATCCGCAATTTTGTCATCTGAAGTTATGCAAGTGCATTTGTGCGAGAGATCATGTCTGTGATTTTGTGAATAAGTGTTTTTCAGTTAGTGCTCGCTGGCGCGTGCACGGACCATATGTAATTTCTGTAGCCGACTTGACCCGCGTAGCTGGGAAATTTAAGTTTCAGAGGTGTTCTGCAGCTGACTTAGACCGCTTGGCTATACTATCTGTGCGCACTGACGTGCTTACATATTACTCATGAAGTTCTTAATGATTGGAGGCGGAGATTCTTTTCGTCTGAGACTTTGTGTTACCTGAATAAATAAAATACTATAATTAAACTAAACCGCGTAACTGTAAACCTTGTGTTGCGTTGCTGTCAGAGCTGACTTTGACCGTATAGCCGTAAACCTTGTACCAATTTCGATGATACTATCTGTGCGTACTGGCATGCGTACATGTTACTCTTGAGTTTCTAAATGATTGGAGGCAGAGAATCTTGTCGTCTGAGTCTTACCTGAATAAATAAAGTTACTGTTATCGATCTTGACTGCGTAGCTGTAAACCTTGTGTTGCGTTGCCGTCGGAGCTGACTGTGTCCGTGTAGCCATAAACCTTGTACCAGTCTGGACAACGCTACCTGTATGCACTAGCGAGCATACATATTACTCCTGAAGTTCTAAAAGGTTGGAAACTGAAATCCGTTTTGTCTAAGCGTTTTTCTTGTGCGCTGAAATTTTCAAATTGTTTTAACTTTAGCAACGTTTTTCTTGCACACAGAGGTGTGCGAGCCTAATGGAATTCATGATCATCGAACTCTACGGGGAAGCCTATTTTGACTCACTTTGAGGCTCCGGTGGAAATGAGGCCTAAATCAAAATCTATGCGGACCTAAATTGACGGATGAATTAAAATTAGACACTTAAGCCAGAGCCTCCGTGTCTATGTGTGGTTTGTCTTTAAGGCAATAAAAATGCGATGATTTTCAATTGGCAGCAAGGAGGAATGTATGATTACGTTTATTTTGATACCTGGGTATTCGTTAAGTCCTTTACAATTAATCACAACTTACCTTGTAAGACTAGCTAGAATGAAGTGGCCTTTTTTTAGCAATAATTATATTTGTATTGGTCAAAGATTTAGAACATCATGCAAATGAACTTAGAATTAATTTAGAAATCATGACTATATGAAATGAATACGTTGGGATGGATGGATGATTATTCATTTTATAGATAATTAACACTTTATTTTAGTACTTTATTATTTCTCATTTCGTAAGCTCTATTAGTTATCTGTGCCCTTTTTTCATTGTGATCTATTTTGTATTAGTTATATAATTATGTATCGTTAGACGCCCGCAGGGGCCCTGGGTGGCGAGTGACGACTTCGGGTTGGGGCTCCGGTAGAGCGCGGAAGCGGCTACTGCTCCTACTACTTTAAATCCACTCTTTATCTACGTTAAACCTACTTTATATACGGTAAACCTACTCTTTATCTACAGTAAACCTACTCTATCTACATTAAATCTACTCGGAACTCATGTTCAACCTACTCGGAATCTACGTTAACCCTACTCAGCGTTGTACCTACTCGTCGTCTACGCTGCACCTACTTCGCCACTCTTCAATTGCCCTACGGGGGAGTCTGCATTAACTTCGCGTTGGGACTCCGGTAGAAAACAGAAGCAACTACTACATGAATACATAATTCTTTTCATTCACTTATCAATAATGAGATCAGAGCAATCAAATGCTGTGGTAACTCTTCTCTAGAAAGAAAGTCTTTTAATTACAAATCATTTGAACCATTCCCACACAAAAGCTCTGATTAGAACATGTGGGTGACGTTGCTGGAGAAAAACAATACAAATTTTGAATTTTAATTTCTTTAAATGAAGGAAATATTTATATTTTTACTCTGCAGGGGGTAGGAGTTACTCCTACTTGGGGGTTTAGTGTTCACGTCCCCCCAGACCTCAGTGACGTTTAGCCATTTGACGCTAAAGTGTCCGGCAAGGACTGGGCACACACTTCGGGTCCGGAGTGAGGTCCTAGATCAGTATCAGCTACCGGGCTCAACAGAGTTCACTGGTTTACCCCAGCTGCATCATAGTAACCGGGCCTATCCCTCACCCATATTTATCCCGTTTCTCAACAAGACGCCGAGGGCGGTATAGCACATACGGCAGCATCCAAACTCATCCATTCACAACAACAACAAAAAATTCTCCACTCACGCCTATCCATTTTACTCTCTCTCACCTTACTTCCACATGCATGTATCTCTTTGACGCGGCTTTACGTCATCCTTTCACCCAAACTTAGGTCTACCTCTAGGCGAACGTCCGCTCGACTCCACATTCGTCACTTTTCACCAATCTCATATCCATCCTCACCACGCGCTCTAAACATCTCAGAGAACAAGAATCTATTCTGTTCTCCATTTCCGTTCAAATTCGAACTACGTCTTTATTGATCCTATCTCTCAAGGAACCTCCAACCATGCCATGAAACATTTCATCTCGAAAGCATTCATCCTTCTTCTCTCTTCTGCTTTCATCCCTAAGTCGCAGCTTCGTAGAACACATTGGGACAACTACCCCCTCATACATCACTCTCTGCTTCTATACCCAACGTCTGACAGCTCATTACACTTCCATTGCACTCTTACTTTTACACCTCTCCTTCACTCGCGATTTTATCTCTGTTTCCACTAATCGAGACCTCTACACAAGAGAGCCCAGGTATTTGAAACGTTGAACTTGATCTTTATCACTCTAAATTTAGGAGGACACTAATTCTGCTCGGAAAGCGTTTGTTCCCGTGCCAATCAATAACTGAGAACCCTCTAGATAGCACAGGCTGGTCCCTTATTTGTGCTGGGACCTTAAACCGCACGTTTGCTTGCACTTAGATTTGGTCGTGTAAAGTAAGTTGAAATCAGTAAGGCCGGCCAAGAGGCCATCAAGAGTGAGCCACTCTGGCTCATGGCGTGAACTAGGGGTAAGACAAAGGAAAAAAAACAAACCTCTTTCAAGAGGGGCCAGCATCCCCTCCGGAGTAACAAAAACCCGGATCCCCTTTGCAAAGATCCCTAGCCTCTCCAAGACGAATATTGCCACCTGCTTGGGTGGCGTCAACTCCACGACGCGGACAAATGACCGCATCGCGAAGGTGACCTAATGCGTGCACGAAAGAAAGAATTTACTAAACCAAGCGACCGGGCTTTCCGAGCAGGAAAATGAAGACTTCACCGCCTACAGCTTTGCGCAGAGGCAGTATCGTAACCAATGAGTGACCAGTGAGTAAGAAAACACCATCGCATACTGTTCTTCGCGTCTAAGCTCCAAAGTTTACAAGTTTCCAGGGTATAGAAACTTTTTTTTGCTGTATCAAAATAAGAGCCGGTCACCGCTCTAAGCCGAATATCGCTCCGAGACCGAACATCGTCTCGTAAAGGTTAAAGTTTTCAACTAAATTGGAGAGATCGACTACCATCTCTTTAGAGCGAGAGCAAT
>SDVV010017622.1:0-13945 GCA_016164225.1 Gammarus roeselii
GAAATATTACATGTTACCCAAGGTTTCGCATAAACAGTTAAGAGAAATTCACATTAATAATTGCAAAGGAATGGTAATTTTTAAACTTGGATAAATTCTTAGAGCTTTTATCAAATATTAGAAAGATAATTAAAGCCTTTTTTAAATAGTCCCCTTTTCTACCTACATAAAATTGTTATGTTGATCTGAAAAATATAGAACCGAAACCAATGCTGTGGCGTAAGAATAGAGATGTGTGTCTGAAGGAGTCACTTAATATACTACTCGCGAAAGTGTCCGAGACCCCTATGCACGCATGTGTCTACAGGATCCCTACGGATTATTTCGTGCTGTCGCTGATGTTCTTTGCTCTCTTCTGAGAGCTCGGATTAGAACATTGTTCAGAGGACAGCACTCCGAGAAAAAGAATCCTTGCACGTGTTTCATACATTTTTGCTTTCGTTGATGTGAGACTACATGCCGATAAACATTTGTCGTTCCATACGTTCATTTCACATTCTTTTCCTACGAAGCAAAAATTAAAAGACCGATAAGGATAGCTCCTAAGGATCGGAGTATTAAATAAGAGTGTAGAAGGTTGAAAGCTTTGACTTATTTTAGCAAAACCTTATCTGCTTTTTGTCCGTAGAAACATAATAACTTCGAGAGCAGCTTCGCGTGAAAATACTTTCTATTGTAACAGTAATTATTTCGCATGAAGTAATATTTAAAATACGCAGGAGAACAGAAAGACATTCTACCTGACACTCATCTACGAGTGTAACGTGGATCTCGTAAATTCCTGCCCGAATAACATTTCTTGAAATTCATTTTATTTAACCCCATGTCGATTGGATGAATCATCCCGCAGTCTATTTTTCTATCTCTAGGCGACATGTGGAATTTTAGACGGTATAGTTAAATTATGGGATTGCATGCTTACGATGAAAGATGCTGGAGGGAAGTTCTTTCACTTTCACACTTCATACAACTGATGTAAAAATTGACTCTGAAACATCTTGTCATTGCGAAATGTTGATGATACTATGTTTTGTCATAAGAACCTCAATAGTATAATCAAGCAGCCCAATGAACTCCAAAAAATGTCAATGTTTGTTTTTTATTGCGATTCCCGCATGTTTAAAAGTAAGCGAAGGCCCTCGAAATTTGTAAACGATGATAAATTAGATGGATATGCTTTTATATTCCTCCCTGCGCCGTAGGGATGTCACTGATCCAATCCTCGAATCGGATGTCGTAACATCCCTGATGGAGACTTATCGCCGCGGTTACACCAAGTCGAGAAGTCAGAAGCAAATGGAACTACACTCACTACCGAGAGCAGCCGATCGTCTGGGGTGCTTCTTTTTGCATACAGAACGACGCTGCAGACATGACTCATCAAGTCTTCCTACTGTAAAGCTTGGAACAATTTACCTTACGGTGCAATTTATGTATGCCAGTTTAGGTCTTCCACCAATTAGACAGTTTTCATTCCCCCGCCAATTTATCGATAGTAAAGAATCTGTTTACCAAAACATAATTTTTATTTATGAAGAAAACTCATTCATGCCTGGATTTTGCTGTAAGAAGCACGCGCCCATAACCCAAAAACCTAGAAAGAGGGTCCATTCTATTTCACCATCAAATAAATTATTATTTTCATTGCACTGTGATCGATATCTTTAATACTGGATGTCCAGGAAAGCCTACGGCAGTCAACAAACTATTCTAAGCCCAACCAAAACTATTATGAACCAATAATAATGACCACTCAAATTGTTTACTGACACATTCTACATAAGCCCGAACATCAGAACCACTGCCCTATTCAGATGTGATTAGTCATTTTTCACATACCGAAATGCGGACACTCCCGACCTCTTCACGACACCTGACCGATAAATGAATTGTATAGCGCCAATACCGTAGATTTTATTCGATACAGACTTCCTCCTCTAATCCACCCTCCTTTGAATGTACTACTACGAGTGAAAATGTTATATGGAAACATTGAGTTCAGTTACTGCAACTTGCCCAGCCCTTCCGTCCTCAGTGCAGTGTACGATGTGCAGATTGAGTTGATTGAGCATGATAGAAATTGGTATAGTTACAAGCAGTTTGTGGATTTACCAGGAAATTGAGATTCAATGAGGCAATTTTGTCCGTTGTTTAAGATGGTTTTAGAATGAACGTCGTTGTTTTTGAGGCCCAATGTGTTTAAGATGTCCAGAATTGAATTTCGAGAATATTTCTTTAATTTTCCCTGCGTAACTTGAAGACTCAACAAGAGAGTGACACAAATGATTATAACATTTTGATTGGGATGATCATTTAATAAGGGCTGATCATTGGAACTAAATAATTTGTTCACGGGGATCTGTCCGATCAATATTGACGTAGAGTGGCTTCTCTGCCCAACGTGCATCGTTTTAGAAAATAATGACACAAAACTCTTTGACAGCATCTGATATCTTGGAACACTCTGCGCCGGTGCATCAAATAACACTTTTCCTTAGAGAATTTTATGGGAAAGTCTAAACGATTTAAAACTTGAAACAAGAAAAACATATAAGGTGCTTTTCTAACATATTATTAACTATAAAATGAGTTTTTAGAAGTTCCATATTGGCATGTTGTTGTAGGAAGTGTTACCCTGTCCTGCAGAAAACCATGAGATTCGATATAGACTACCCGAATCAATTGAAACACGTTTCCAAAAAATGTTGTGCATCCCACAATATCGCTTCTGATGAATAGTTAATAATATCTTCAGGTTTTTGAAACCGGAGAGGTCAGCCAGAAAATTTTATGAGCTCTTGCAACGCTTCGACAATAGGACATTTTGATATTCATGTATCATATGCACGTCCTTATTGTACAGTTCTGAGTGAACACAATTTCATCTCAAATTGAATGTGTCTCATCCGAACCATTTAGGACAGTCAATATCTTAATTGCGTGAGATTGAGCTTACCGAATATATTATGTATGACTGGCCTTCACACTTTCCTGTGCTCTGTTTGTTCGGTTGACGGTTGATGGGGACGACATCAACGATCGAGTATGGATCCGTCTACGCTGATCCAGCAGAATGCCGGTCCACTGTATGGAAAATGACGCAAATTAACAACTATATTTTTCATGTAAAATATAATCATCTCTCACAAGCACTCACGATGCACATCCTTTCCATCACAGTGTGGGTAAGTTCTGTGTAGAATGAATGACATAGATACTGTATGGTGGGTAAGTTCTGTGTAGAATGAATGACATAGATACGGTATGTAGAAGTAAACTAGAATTACAACTTTACTGTATTGATCCCATGAGCTTTTACCGCATCCATCGTCAAGCATATAAATGCCCAAAATAGTTGATTCCATTGAAGCCAATAACCAACTTATTGACAAATGCGGACACGATCAATCAGGTTACTTCTCCAGGTATTCAAAGGTACTTCTCTGTACCTTTATCCTTAGGCTCGACATCAGCAGTGGAACGCCCAGTCCTCACTATCACCGGCCCTTGTGGATTTATCGTTCAGATTTCAGAAACAATCATAATAGGTTTTTAATTCCGTATGAAGTCTTTTTACCGTCACGTATTGCTCGGTGATATTGCTGTAACATTGCTGATGTTACTCAATACCATTGCTATAAAATTTCTGATGTCTAGACAGAAGGTGTACTTCTTTCATGCCTCAGACGGACAAAAATCACAGTTCTTCGCCCTCAAGTGCCAGAAATACGATGAAAGTTTTAACACAGCTGAAATTTTCTCTCGATAATTCCAGGGAAAAATAAATTTGCTCGAACGATCAGAGGGCATAAATAATTATATTATTTTGCAATCTGATTTTTTTTTCTGATGTGCATCAGTTTAGAATTATACTAAATCAACACTTCCGTTATCTTCCATAATGCAGTTTCTAACTAACGTTGGTAGAATTCATTGTTTTTTTAAGATTACTTGAGGCTGTGGTTAGACGCAGGTAGAATATTCAGAGATATTTAAATGGAAATTCTTGTGGTTAGCATGTGGCCTTCAAATGTTTCGGGGTGTAGTTTTCAACGATTTTCATTGAATTTATGCTACTGAAGTGCCCCTGCACGGAATGAAATAAAGACACCTCCATCTGACATCGAACAAGCAGAAGAGGGCAAATATGGACCTCTCTATGAACTCCATCACAAGAATCTCAATGCAATTTGAATGTGAGGTGATTAACTGCAATCAAACAAAGCATTCATGGCAATGAATACAAAAACAATCTGTCAACACATTAAGGTAAATAATCGGAAGCCATTTGAAAACATATGTGAATGTGTTATTAAGCAATTGGAATGATCATGAGAAGTATCATACAATTAATGAAAATCAATTTTAGCAATTAAACTATTCGCTAATTTAAATAAAATACAATCGTTCACGTGCTGATTTTAATAAGTCGTATTTACGTCCAAAAAAAACGTTTTTACGCGTGCAGTAACGATATTTATTTATTTGAAAATATTAGACGTACTTTATCACTAATACACAAGTTTTGTATGTTAACACCAATAATAATTATTAAACTATTCCTCCTCTGTAGGGCTTTTTCAGAATTTATGTGAGAAAATCATTCCTCTCCAGAAAAGAGCGACGTGGCGTGACGATGACATCATCGTCGCTAGTGGCGCTGGTGTGTTTGTGTAAACTGAATTAGCCTGTATATTGTCTAACAATAGGAGGCAATTGACCTGCTATAAAATCCCAGTTCCTTTCACAGTTCCTTCATCTGACCAGGTACGAGTGCTGGCTGATAAGGTAACACAAATGATTCCAGTAGCTGTAAATTCACGAACCTTTCGTAAATTCACCTCATCTTTCTTCGTTGTTGTGGCATTGACCCGGCCGTCCAAATAATCAAATACTTCATAAATCATTGATTTGTAAACATGTCCTCAACAAATTTGTGAGTCCATGGTTTTAGATATATTGTGGTTAGATTTTATTTACATAGTATGTGAAGAAATGAAGGAACCAATGAAGAGTTGACTTGAAATCTGTATATTTTGATAACTCGTAATTTTACTCCTATCTTCACCCGCGCGAAACATGCCATAAAGAGACTGTGATTATATGACCATACCTTTTACACCCAACATTACGTGTTGAATTAGAACAACATTATGATGTTTACATGTATGAAATAAAACCATATAAATAACATAGTCAATTCCTTAAATAAATGATGCCCTATTTCAACGTTAACCTCCTTCTTCTAGTGAGTTGCCTTACTAACCTCTAGTGAGGCAACTCAACAATCAATCAAAACGACAACATCCGCACGATTTTCGGTGAAAAAAGACCCAGAAATCCTGTCATCGGTTCAAACAAATACCTTGCCAAACACGAGTCCCATTCCCGACGAGCGACAAACAACGAGTAAAAGAAAGGACGGCGAGTGTCCCCAGCGGCATTGCAGTTTGTCTGTTCAGTAAACAGCCTCTTGACGAAGAAAGATAAAGACCTGTTCTAGTTTGCCGGTTTGTTGGCCGCGACTCACGCCTCGTACACAAATTGAATGACTCACATTGTTGTCCATTGTGAGTCAGCGCTGTTTTCATCGAGCTGTGACAGTGGAATTATCTGAGCATTTCTCTTTGTTCGGCTACCGAAACAGAACGCCCAGCGTAATTTGTTGGATCATGAAGAAAACTTGCGGAAAATTAATCGCAAGTTATGTTCATATGAGCAAAATTGTTTTGGCAGTTTAATATCTGACTAAACTACACTTGGTGTCATTCAGATTCAAATATTGCATGTTACTCAGGGTTTCGCCAAATCAGTTTAGACGAATGCGCATTAACATTTCAGAAGAATGACTTGTATCCATACATTTGGAAAATTGAAGATATGATCAAATACTGGAAAAGATATTTGACAATTCTATTTATTTAGTGACAATTTTTATCTATATACCCTTATTATGTCATGAGGGGAATCAAAGAACTAAAACCACTGTCGTGGCCTAGGAATAGAGATGTGTGTCTGAATGAGTGACTTAACATACTATTCGCTGCCTGGGTCCGGGTCTACAGGTCCCAATGGATTATATCTTGCTGTCGCTGATGTTCTTTGATCTCTACTGGGAGCTCGGATTAGAAATGGAAACCCGCTTGAGCCGCAACATTGTTCAAAGGACAGTACTTCGACAAAAAGAGTTCCTACATTTGTTACGGACTTTATGCATTTGTTTACGCTGTTATGAGACTGCACATGGATGAACATTTTTTATTACATTCGTTCAGTTCTCTTTATTTTATTATAGAGCAGGAAATCGGAAGCCAGATATGAATAGCTGCCTTGATGATCTTCGTTTAAAATTTGAATTTCAGGTAACGTGAATTTACCAATGTTCGGAATATCATAAAGCGTAAGAAATGTAGAAATATTCGACTTGTATTAGCAAAACCTCATCTGCATTTCATACACAATATTTTTGAGAGCAATTTCACTGACGCAATTTGTCGGAAGAGTCCGTTCGTAAAACGCGAAAACATGAGACTTCTACGCAATGCTATCTGATTGGTAATTAGTTCGATTATATCATTATTTAAGATACGTAGTAGGTACAAACTGACGTTCTACATAACACTCATCTATGAGACTGACGTAGACCTTGCTATGTACTCCTTCTTTTCTCATTGAATACATTTTTTGAACGCATTTTTTTTAACCACCTGTCAATCGGATTTATCGATTCAGCAGTCTATTTTTTAATCTCTATGGGACGTGGGTAATTAATTATTCGTCATTTCTACGAGGATACACGATCGGTCGTAATATACTTGATTTGTAAAACGCGGATAGATTGATTCTTAATATTCGCTGTAAGCTCTTCCTTACGAAATAAGTGGTGCACGACATGGCGCTCCACCAGTGTATGTCTTGAAATACCACATGAGTTTTACCGCATTCATTTATTTAGCGATAAGTATACAGCACATTTATCGCACATTATTTCCTGTCAATATGATATTTAACGTCTAAATCGTCCGCCTGTATATCTGTATGTCTGCAAGCTCCCACGAATTAACTGACCTTGGATGTGCATTAATGCATCTTCATTTGATTCACATTGATTGATAACTCGAGCGTGACATGACGTCGGACTTCTATTAAGACGGAAATATTCTAATCGATTTATAACTCAAGCGGGACATGACATCGTGCTTCCATTGAGACGGAAATATTCACATCGATTGATAGCTCGAGCGTGACACGATATCGTGCTCCCATTAGGACGAAAAATAATATGTCCGTCAGATTGATTGAATACTTGAAATAGGTAGAATAAATATTCACTAGTTCAGGAATAGTAGGATAATTGCCGTTAAACTAAACAACAGTCTTCAATTCAGTCAACAGAATCAATTTATTGAAGTCAGTCCGATTCATATATTGACCTAAAGTGGCTTATCTAATAATCGTGAATCATTTAGGGAAATAATGACGAAAACTCCTGGACAGCATCTGATATTTTAAAACACTCTTCGCCGGTTCATCAAATAACGTGTTTACTTCACAAAATTTCAAGGGAATGTCTACACGACTCAAATCTTGAAACATTGAAACCCTGAGAAAGCCCTTTACTGGCATGATATTCCCTCTAAACAGGGTTTTAACAGTCACATAGCGGCATGTTATGGGGAAGTGTTACACTGTCCTGCAGAACCTAATGAGACTCGATCTAATCAACCAACTGGCTTAAAACACATGTTCAAAACATGTTGGGTATTCCATCATAACGCTTCTGATAAGTTGTTAATATATCGTGTGGTTCTTGGAACCATTGAGGTCGGATTAATTAATCAAGAGTTCAAGCAGCGAGTCGAAATCTGGGCATTTGGATAATCTTCTTTCATACTCACATCCTTATCGTAAAGTTCTGAGTATACTCATATTATTCTGAAAATTGATATGCCTTATCCGAACAATGTAGAAATGTAAATATCTTAGTTGCGCGTGATTGAACCATCGGAAAATGTTGTCTGGGACTGGCCCTTATTCTCTCATGGACACTGTTTGTTCTGTGGGCGTTAGGTGGGGGCGGCATCAAACAGGCTTGATCCGTCTAAGCTGTTCCAGCGAAACCCGTTCCAAAACATCTGTCATAAGCACCCAGGATGCAAATCCTTTCCATCACAATGTATTGTTTCTATACAGACTAAATAACATAAAGGCGGCATTTAGAAGTAAAATAAAATAATAATTTCCCAGGAATGATTCCATGAGCTATAACCCCAATACCCGTTAACAATAATAATGTTCACAATAGTTGATTTAATTGAAGCCAATAACCAACTCATTGACAATAGCGGACACGATCAATCAAGCTGATTCTCTAAATATTAAATAAAACTGTACTATTATCAGCATCGGCAGTTGAAACGCCCTGCCCTCACAAAATAATAAATAAATAAACTTTAATTTCATTTATAGTTTAATTACCGTCATGTATTGCTCAATTATATTACTCCAACATTGTAGCTGGCTACCCTGAAGGTGTGTTTTCTTCCATGTCAAGGACATAGCTGAAATCTTAGCTGGATAAATCCATGGGAGTTGACATTTGCTCGAATGAGCAAAGGGCAGGAAAGAACCATTTCCTAGTAATCGGATGTTTCTGCCTGATGTGAGTCAGCTAAGATTTATACTAAATTACCTCTTCCATTACCTTCCGAAGTGTATTTCATAACTAACGTGGATAGAATTCATTGTTTTGGGCTCAGGTTTTCTGTTCAGATTACTTAAGGCTAGAGTTAGACCTATGAAGAAAATTCTGGGCATTTCAACACAGAAATAACTGGTGATAGCAAGTTGCCTTCACATGTTTCGTATTTAGATTCACCGATTTTTATTGCATTTACAGTACTAAAGTGACCCTGCATGGAATTAAATCCTGACACCTTCATATGACTTTGAACAATCTGAAGATGACAAATATGGGCTTTTATATGCACAACATCACGTGAATCTCCACGCCATCTCAATTGGAGGTTAACGACTGCAGACTAACCTACCTTTCATGTCATTGAATACACAAAAAAATCGGTCCTCACTGAATATCGAATGTGTAACTTTTATTCATTTGTTTTTAGAAACACCTTCAGTTTTGCTATTTCAGTTATATCCTTTTCCCGGCAGTCGGTCCGTCCTGACTAAATATCGAAAGAAACTCAACGGCTTGCACATTTTGACGTGAACGTCAGACACTCGTCGACAAGGTGTTGTTACTTAGCAACGAAATGGTTCTAGATGGCCTATACATCTTTACAGGCACTGCGCAACGAACTACACACAATGCGGAGGCGGAGTAGCGATCATTGATAGCGCGTACTGAATAAATGATCGAAGTATTCATATTAGATTGAGGCGTATGATAATGTGATAATAATCATTGTTTTCAGGTTAGTCTTAAGCATGGCTGAGTCAATTGCTCGCAATTTGTTGTTTTCCTGACTGCCCATGTCAGTTCGCTGATTGATTAGGACTTGCAAAAAGTGATACCGTTGTATTCAGCTTGCCCCCTTCCCTTTTCTAAAAACTTTTGAGGATAAATGGATCAAGGTGATTTTATGAAGAAAATAATGCAACGAGCTAAGAGCTTTTGGGAACGCTGTGAAACTGTGTCAATGTTAAGTTTGTACAATAGTGGAATTTGAGTATGCATGTGATTAACCACAATTAATATCTAGAGCAATACACGTGTCCTTCCCCACTTCCACAACGATGCGATTCGAAGGAACAGTAATAGTGCGAACGATCCAATTGAAGCTTCTTTCCATATTCACACTCCCCCAAAATTCGATAATTTCAAAGAACTTGACGCCGCAAAACCAATACTAGCATAATAAGTGTCCTAGCATAATGGCTATACCAGAAGAGGATTGGTTGGCAGAGAAAGTCTCACAGCAGCACGAGCAAGATTTAAAAATTCAAGACTGGAGGAGATCATTGATATGATTTATTGTTAACAAGAATGTCAACCTTCCAAAAGTCCGACGAGAGCCATCTACAAGCCCGTTGGCAAAATGGCAGAAGGTGTGCTGTGTTTGAGGAATGTGAACATCCACAGTTTTCATATATTCGTTTCAATGACCTTCTTTGAAACAGCAACTGGAGCACCACACAAGAAATAAGTGTAACATTGAAAACTGTGCATGACACGTAATGGACATTAAAATTAGTCCACAAAATGTTTTTCATCAACGGGCGCAAAGTACCCTATGAAGGTTGATTGACGAATGTTTAACCGCTTAAGTGATCTTAAAGAAATACTGAAACATTGTTCAATAAACGATCAAAAAATTCGTTTTGCTTTCAGACAAACTAATTGACAAGTGAAATAAAATGACTCAATGGGAAGTAACCATGCGATAGTCTTAGTGTCGAAGTTGTGATGAATTTATTCTAGATTTTTGATGATATTATCCGTGGGACATCACAACTGTTTGACTTCAAGTGATAATATATCTAATCAGTTTTCAAATTCATTGTCAAATAGCCAGTGCGTCGCTACATTGCACATAAATACATTCCTGTAAATAATTCAGCATACATGTTGACAATATAGACGAACAATACTCATCTTTATGAACGATTTTTGGTCCAAATCTCTTTGATCGTGCCGGTGTATGCTTACTTCTGTCAGATGTGCACTGAAGTGCCCATATGATCATCACCTGAACCAGAGGCTGATAGTGGGGAACGTGGAATTAAGTTCAAAGCGCTTTTGTTTCAGTTCATATTAATTGAATTCCTTAACTTGAACCCGACCGTCCCACGTCAAAGATGCGGTATTTACATGTCAAACACACTTTGCTCCGGCAGCGCACAGAGGCCTCAAAAAGTACCTGGTTGACCTAGCGAGTGAATCGTGAAAACCAATCCATCATTTGTGAAGTGATTACGAAAAAAAAAATTGCGTTGTGAAGTCACATGACCCACCTGGTCAAACCAGCGTGCTATTAATCCCATAGATAATGCGCCTCCATCTTCATTTGATGGTGGTTCCCGTGGTTATATGAGAATTGATCAAGGGTTATGCTAAACACAGTGAGAAAGGCTCGTCGGAACGTCCGTAACAATTTTATAAATGTTCCTTGAATTGCTGTCATGAGGTCACCATTTGTGGCCCGTCAAAGAAGAGGAGCATCGTCAGGATTAAAATTAAATTAAATGCAGGTGAAACCTTTGACGAGGATTTGAACAGAAACCAGGCACTACTGCAGCAAACAGTTTTGGATGGCACTACCGTCTGTGCTCGGATGAAGCTTAGCGATAGTAACCGTCGTATGCGTTGTAATACAGTGATGATCAAATATGTTTTATGATTATCATGAGTCACTCATAATCCGTAGAGAGTAAACGTTGATATAATTGAGAGTCCATCTTACCCATTCAACTTTACAAGGAAGGGTGAAATCGCCACTTGTTTGCCATAACAAAGTACTGTAATTATGGGATTCGAATATGCCACTGACTCAACTTGACCATTGTCTTAACCATCATTAAAAAACTTAACATGTCAATGCAACCTTACTATGATGGTGCATGCTAACAAATCGTCCAGTCAAGTAATTTAACAATGACCTCATGATACACAAACATTAAACAGTTGAATTGATAGATGGAATTTCTTTGAAAGTTCTGGTGGTAGAATTAAATTCAAACCATCAACGGTAGTTAGGATTATGATTTGATTAAGTTTGAACGATTTGATGTCATGTTCACAGCCTCACCGACTTCACGACCAAACATGAGCTTACTAGAATTATACTGTTGTAACCGTGTTTATATTTACAATGGAACGAACTGAAATGGTTCAGCAAAACAATTTATGATAAAAAAAAATTGTTTCTAATTCAATGCAGTTTAGAAATATTTCACATGAATTTGTAATGTCCTGATTGAAGGACATTAGTTTTGGGGCTAACATTCTGTCCATAGGGTCCCTGCCAGACGCCCACAGACTGTTACGTAAGAAAATAACTCATGATTTGTTCTTCCTAAAATATTATCGTTTATTCATTAAAAAACACCCTCGATGTATTTTTTTCATAACCGTCTGTGGGCGGCCGAGCGGGAAACAAAGTACAAAAGTTGAGCACCAAAAAGACGTCAAGTCGTAGACAAAATATATCTAGTACAAGATGAAGAGGTCATTCTAATTCATTTCAGTCCATTCAAGCTGGTCATTTTGACGATCTTAACGAATGGAATTCCTTTTCTTCTGCTGGGCAATCTTTATGTAATAAGCTCTTATCTCATTGTTTTGTTCTGTGATGAAGAAACAGGAATACACCTCCAATAGAGTTGGGGCCGAGGCATGCACTGGATAGGGCCGTAATGGACAGCTTTAAGCGTTATTGCAAGCACTGGCAATTAGAGGAACAGGATCATGCCTCAGTGCCAATTACACTCCACTCCACCTTCTGTACATTCATTAATTCTAATTGGACTTATCCTCCCCGATGTTTAATTATTATTTTTTTCCTTTTCTTGCGCTCATTGGTGTTGTTGTCTTACTTGTTACAATCAATCGGGGAATCATCGGATCATTGAATGGTTACGAAGAGATTTTACAATTTTGAAAAATATGGTCATACAATAGATTTAAAATATAACAGAAATGTTCACTTGCAGAACCTGCTGATTCATTACAAATCTCTTACAGAAACTTTATATAAAAGCGTTAAGACCAAACCAGTGCAATTTTTGGACGTTAAAATTAGAAACAGATTCACAACCGATCGAAAAAAACACTGTTGATTTACAACATCTGTCACTGGAGCATAAAACAAACTCTGATTGTTCCACAAAAACTATTTTAATTAAATTTTTATTCCACTCCGCGAGACTTGCTCATTTGCTTTATCATATTACGTGGCAGTTGCATTTAAATAAGTCCACCAACGATATTGTTGGTATATTCTCGTTCCCATGACGAATGGGTATACAAAATTTATTTATGGAACGTGCGTAAGGAAGTTTATTTTTCTGCAGTTAAATTGTAGTTTTGGTTTTTAGTAGTAAAAATATTTTTCATGATGAATTTAAGTTGATTCGCGACATTTTGCATCCATTTTCAATGTCAGAAATATTGAAGACCTCTTCTCATCAAGTACGGGTAGCAATTCCTGATGATTTGTCGTGCACAAAGTATCGTAGATAGTTCCTTAACTGTAAAACAACGTGTCCAAAAACAAGAGGAAACATCACATAAATTTAAAAACTCTGTTTCTCAAAAATATTTTTTGTTCTTCCTTCCCTCCACAAAAGGATTTCTCCGCAGATACCTTTAATTTTTTCCAGCTGGAATCATCCAACGTAGTGCCAAGTTTTTGCAAGCAATTATGCTGGAAGAAAACTGTCCGTCTCCAATCATGAACTGGGGCTTCCAAAAGAAACACTGAATATTTCCTGCTCCGGTACGATGACGAACGATCACGGCAGAGAATAGAATTATTCATGAGAAGTGTTTGGTCCTGTAAAGAACACACGACCGCAAATTGGATCTTTCACTCGAATGTTGAAGCGTGTAACACACACTGATTCCATGATCGTTCGCTTGAATTTTGGATCGTGTTATAGCCATTGCTCGTTGAGGTAATTTGTTGCAAACAATTCATAAACACACTAACGTTTTTTTGTCTACAATTTATAAACAATACACAAAATTGGAACGTACATGAGAAGTATCTTGAAATTATTATCATTTCATTTCAGTATTTAAGACAATTAGCTTATAAAAATGGTGCGCCGAATAAAAAAAAACATATTTCACGTGCAGAAAACCGTTTTGACTCGTGGGTTATCGACAT
Organism: Gammarus roeselii; assembly: GCA_016164225.1. Taxonomy (NCBI): domain Eukaryota; kingdom Metazoa; phylum Arthropoda; class Malacostraca; order Amphipoda; family Gammaridae; genus Gammarus; species Gammarus roeselii. Next base: position 13,854 of record SDVV010017622.1, read on the forward strand.
TCATTTTAGGAAAATACTAGACATTCGTTTATCACTGATAAAAAAAAATATGTTCAAAGCTGGAATATTTTATGAGCAATTCCTCCTATATA
>SDVV010017623.1:0-13945 GCA_016164225.1 Gammarus roeselii
TATATACAGAGAGAGAGAGAGAGAGAGAGAGAGAGAGAGAGATATAAATGAAATAAATAGATGGAAAAACACACAGAACATGACTCAAATTTCAATATCAGGCATTGTAGCAAGCATCCGAACAAACTCCGAATGCGTCAACCATACTCCAACTAGATATGAATACAAACATATATTTTCATATAAATATATAGAATTATTAACCAGATATAAAAATATAATGATATAAACACTCAAGCACAGCTATCATGCCACGGAAATGATGTAAACAATTCAAATAACAGATATGAGCACTCTCACCTACAATGTCATAGCGAGAGAATTATGACGAAATGCCTCCTTAGATAAAGACAATCTTATTCACCCTGAGCAGATATTTTGCCTGATGAAAATATTCCATAACGGGATCTTCATTGAAAGAATGTTTCAGTCACCTGGTAATTTTGTATTTATACTCCTTCATCGGATAGCTCACAACATAGAAAAACGAATGAAAGAGTCACTGCAGGAGTAAGTGAAACGGAGCGCAAGGGTAATGATAAATAAATTAAACGAATCGAATCTATGCCACGTGTGAATTGAGCAATATCGAAAGAAATGATACAAAGGTTGAAAAATACATCATGAACGTGTCCGGAAATCAAAATTCGTACAAGCGGGAACTGTGTGGAGTCTTAACATTCAACACTGCATGTAAATTATTAGGTAACTGTTAGATGTATTATCAATAAAAAATATCTTATAAATGTATGTTGTCATGAACCCCCTAAACATTCAGGGGAGCAGCATTGAAAATGTATATATGCAATATGGCATGCAATGGAATTGCAATACAGTATGCCCAGCATTGAAATGCAAATACTTATATGTAAATAAAAATATATGACCTATTGACATATATAAGCTGTCCTTTCATCCGAATGAGTCACCCCCGTTCCTTCGTACCGCACGCCTTCCGCTACTCTTCGCGCCGCTGATTCTAGTTTTCACGTTTTGCGCCGCTGACTCCCGTCCCTACCCACCACCCGTATGACTCTAGATTGATTTTTTCGTCGTTCTACTATCTACTGACATCGGGCTCGACAGAGAAGATTTGATCTACTGTCTCGTCAATCATGTGTGGCTGTAGGACACAGACCTACATTCGCATCGAATTTCCGACTAACACTTGACAGAGGAAATATTGTTCGCAACAACATCGCCAGATTTTTTTTAAACGAGCTCTCAAAAAAAACAGAGGATCAATCCAAAATTATTTAATGTCATCATTTCTGTTGATGTTAAACAAACACTTTGCTGAATTCTTGCATAATATCTTCATAAATATTAAACTGCAAAAATTATATGTATGTAATACTATGATAACAATTGCGTATGAGAAATTACACACAGGAAAATCTTAATCTAACCTTTCACAACTAAGCAAAATCTGCGTCACTCTGTAAACGGCACCTGCATGTTGCATTTGCTGGCATGTAACGCCACATTGAGTTCAGCTGACCAGTTCACCTGTCCATATGTCTCTGCGCATATTTCATAAAATAATTTCAATGAATATATTCAAATGGTAATTGGATCTACCGGAAGTAAAACTTCTCCTCCATTATAAATGACTAAAAGAGAGAATTGTTATCTCTAAATAAGTTGTTACAAATTTTTCTCGCGGTTTTGAAGTAATGACGGAATGGCACTGTTTCCATTTTCAAAATCATATATTGCCCAAGTGCGACTATTTATGGCTGGTTCAAATAGCTGATGCGACATATGTACAAACATTGATGTATTGATCCCAAACAATGTGATCGTGTATACAACTTTTTGCCAGCATATCCACGGAATTTCATGTTCGTCTCCTGAAAGTGTTTATGGCAAATTCTCATGACACGATTATTTCTAGTATCCGTTTGGCGAATTATTCGATAATATTTAATTCATTATAAAATAATTGATAGTTAAATGAGCTTGCGTGAGTTGACGTGTAAATTATTTTTTCCAAATTGCTAGTACGCTCATTTACTTTGAAATGTTGTAGCTGTGGACAAATATGATCATCTTTCAAAGAACAAGATCTGAACAAATTCAAAAAGTATTTTGGAGAAGAATCATCTCTACATCATAATTGATTTTCAATCATAATTGATTTGAATGGATTTTGAAGAAGACAGTTTACTGACAAAAAAAAATGATGAGTCATCTGATTGAATTTACATGAGGCGAAATAGGGTGAAATATGATTTCGTTCGCCCAGACAAAAGGCTTGGTCTTTCAAAGGTTTATTGATGTGTCTATGACGTTGATGAGATATGTTTAACTAATAAAGAGTCACCCACGGAAAGACATTAATCGGATGTTTCCGTTCATTAAATGTTCAGTAGGTGCAGGAAGTTTCTACTTAGAGCTAATTATAGCGATGAGTCCATTTCCCTGAATGCTTTTATCTCTACTAGTCTATTGATAAAAGTATCCGTCAACCATCATTAATTAGGCCTTTCGGCGAAAAGTCTTCTTCCTTTGTGCGAGGGATGTCGGAGCCCCATGCAAATGAGGCTCGGCCTCAGAGACGCCAATAAAAGACCATCTCGGCAGTTAGATGAGGCGTCTGATGGAGGGAAAATTCTTCGTGAAAGAAACGGGAAAGATACGTAGATTAGAAGAATAAATGACAATGTTTAAACAGCACAAACATAAGAGATTGTTCAAAATATCAAATAACAACATGATTGGAAATAAATGAACATGTGTTGATGTTGACTTTGTAGTTTTTATCATAAAAGAGTGCAGTACTAGGTTGTACCAACCGATGTCACCCCACCCTGGAAATAACTGGTTTTAACTCCTGTTATTATATCACAAAAGCGGTTACGTCCACGAAATTATTTATTCGGTCATCAAAATGATGAAAGCATAATGCTATAGGGTAAATATTCCTCACATTCGACTGAAGATTAGTCCAGGTGTAAACGAAATGATAGAATGAAGCTTGTTAATTGCAATGACCAAATTCATTTAGCCTTCCTGCGATTCCTATACTCCAATCCTCAAACTGTACTGGCATTAATACTTACGCATCTGGAACTGCTCTCGAGAAAAGTGAAAACTACATAACAAAGTGATCTAGAAGTGTTGACAGTAAAGAAAATCATTCGATTATCGACAAAATTATTCATAATTGCTGAACGTTTTAAAATTGACACAAGCCGTAAATTATAGCTGAATTTAACTTTAGTCCTGAAATGAACATTATGACATCCGAGGAAATGGTTGAATGATGCAGAAAACAAGATTATTATTACCTCGCATCACAACCGCAAATTTGAACTTAGAATACATCACTTTTTTTGCTGGAAAGTCCATCGTATTCAATACACATCGCACAATTATGTGAAATCAGGGCACTCGCTGCGAAAATGTTGATCGACGTACAAATATTGTAAACCGAAGAAATTAGATCATAGCTGCGAGTGTAGGTATCTAATCTAGGATGTCGTTTCATCAGAGGACGAAATTGTGTCAGTAATTCAACCAAACACTGAGAGGAATTTTGTTGGAGGCATTGATTGTCAGTTTTGAGACATTACCTTTCTTGTGCTGGGTAGATTTATTTTCTTGAGTCGCGTTGGTTTATTTTTTTATAAACGGGTTAGATTGGCCTAAAGGAGTGTAGGTTTTTATTGAAAGAAAATTTGTGCATTAGTTGTGTAAAGGTTATGCAATCACATTTAGAAACGTCGGTGTCATTTCGATACACGTCCACACAATTATGTTTTCTGACATTCCTAAGCCTCCTGAGAGACGTTTTCCAACACACCTGAATGTGTCGTTAACTCGTTTATTTTTATCAGTAAACAGTAACACTGGACTGTCAACGATGTTCCTGGTCGTACTCTAAAGTCACTCATTGAATATATAAAGGGGTATTATGATTTCATCCATATTCATCCAACATTTTTTAAACGGTAATAAAGTAAACGAGGTATGTTTACGATTACAGATTGATCGGCCCATTGAATTACTACTGTCCGCGTTAGAAAAGCGCGAAGACTAACACAACATTTCAGTAAGATTTGCTGTGAAGAGTTTTTCTAGTAGCCTCTTGTAGTTGCTCTGTGAGCACTCCTTTCAGAGCATAACTTATCCCTCCTGAAGCGTGGCAATAGGTAAGGTGACGGTCTTTCAGGAACTCCCCTTCAAATTTGAATTCAAGTTTTAACAAGTCACAGGGTGATGATGATAGTTTCAGGATCCGTTGGACTTATCCTTCGTTTGTCAGGGGCAGTTCCTTCGTTACCGGGCCGTTGCATCCCGTGATCTGGTCACTTAGTGGCCATTGCGGTGAAAGAACAACCAGAACAGCAATACTGTCAGGCATATTGACTTGTAAATGTGATCATTGTCAATTGTTTAACTGTCATTTCCCTACTCCGTTTTAATTTGCTCCCCATTATGGCAGTTTTGTCTATTATAGCAGTGTTTCCAGCACAGTGATCAATTACCCCTTATGAGAATGTGTAGATGAATAATTTAATAGCAGGAAAATCCAGTGACGGCACTTAATTAAGACAACAAACAGAATAAAAAAAAGGTTATGGCGACCAATTATGTTTTTATGCGTAACAATCTCAACGTTATGAATAATAAACATGATTCAAGCTCATTATTACGACCAACATAGGAAGTCCGGTGCAATAACACAAAGAGTACGTACATCAGTGCGCTAAAATGGTGAAAAACAGAGGGTTGTTTCAATCAAGCCTGGATAATATATCCTAACCCTCGGCCTCGGTTGGATTGAGGCGAGAAGAAATTATGTAAGTTTTATGAATACCCAAGACACCATGAGCGGAATAATTGGGATTGAAGTGTGGAAGATTATGAAGGGTAAGGAAACGTCGACCGAGCGAGCCTTTTCACGATAGATACAAACGGAGTGACTAGGAACAATGGATACAAAATCGTTGGGAAACGTTTCTTACTCGACATCACGCGCAATTTCTTCACGTATAGAGTTGTCGAAGGATGGAACAAACTTCCAGTGGAGGTTGTAAACAGCAATACAATCGAAACGTATAAGTCGCGGCTCGATAAGTTCTACATAAATCGCCGATAAATAGCTAAACCGTTCCATTTCCTGTTGTTATAAAGAAATTAAAAATGGCACATGAAGCTCTCTTAGACGTTCTACTTCAAAACTAACACTCCTGCTACCAAAAGGCAACCTAGTTTAGACCAATAGGCCTGTTGTTGTCTTCCTACACTTGTAAACACTTGTAAACTATGACGAATTTGGGTGACAGCTTGAGAGAAATAATAAATTCTCGCTTCCACCTCAGAGCAGAACGGTGAAGGGAGTTTGTTAGATTTATTTTTTCGTAGAAGTTATTCATACCCTGAATGAGGCATGTACACTTACTCATTCCCATATTGAACACTATTGACTCAACAAAATCATGTGATATTCCCCATTATTACTGTAAAATTTTCATTAATTAAAAAACTGATTTCCTATCCCCGCATTTCAACACTTCAAAGGTTGTGCAAGTACATGCACGTCAGTAGAATAGTTAGAAAATGCTTTTAGTTTGTGATGCCAGGTGTGATACAATCATGTTCCAAGGGACGCAATTATAGAGGTTTAATCGACATGGTTCAGACTGTGGCGCCATCGACGGAGGATATTTAGAGTATGTCACCTTCCCAAGCCAAGGGGAGAGGCTATCTTCACTTGGCTGCATAACTGGGATGGGTCACACAACCTCGTTATTGAGTTTTTCAGTGCTACCATCACGCTACTGCTGTGTCCTATAAGACGTCGAACTGAGAGCAGCAGAGAAGATATTATCGTCTTTTATAACATAGATTCTGTTACACCCGGCAGATTTGACGTTGGTGGCATTACTTTACAACACTGTGATGTTGTTTGGCGTATGAAAGATAGCCAGTTTGAGATCAGCAAAGGTCTGGGGTCTGTCCAAGATTGTATGTTCCTTAATGCAGAAACATTAAATGGTATTAGTTCTGGGTTATTTCATAATTCCATGTTGGGGCAACTATAACGGTCAACACAGAGATGAGGTTGAAATGGCGCTTGGATCAATTTTTTGCCGTGCCGCAGCACCATCTTCATGGGCGAGGGATTAGCTAGTTACAGGCAAGTGTAGGTGTTAATTATATCCTATTGTTTCCATAATGACAATATGTCATATATTCAATGGGTCATAAAGAGGTGTCACGAGAAGAGGAGGTGGGGAAAGGTGTAAACAGCCGGAGAGGAAGATAACTCTTCTTCCCACAGCCTAGCCCATGCATGGTTTCCGCTCTGATGCCAAGAAATATTTTTTTGAAGACGAACATATTGTTTTTAACATACTATATCTTCCATGGTGATGTGTTCGTAATGTTACTGAATAAAATCGAAATAGTTGAAGTACTGATGACAATATGAGAACATCTTGCAAGCAGTAAATAAAGGTTTTATTTCCATGAAGGGTGGGATGAAGGTTGCCTGGCAGCCTGAAGACGGCGTGTTACGCCATGTTAGGGCTATTCAAGTAGAATATATACAGCATCAAAAGGCTACTTCCATCTATACGATTTTTTTCTTCCATTTATTAGCACAAACAGCATTGTTGCAATGTCTTCTTTTCTATTCACCATTATTTAGCCGTTTGATTTTTTCTCAGCTTCATTTTTCAATGTCACTACATACAAACATTAGAGATTTTTTGTTCAAGTGAGTCGAGGTTACACGCCAGCCAATCATCGCCGCCAAAAACGGCGAAAATTCAGCTTCTGCCTCCGACCGCAAGCAGCTCAATGTATTCGAATTTCTGCGACCGTTGGCAATAAATTTTTGCTACTAAATTTGTCATGTCCCAACATGGATTGCTATTATTTTTTTAAATTTCATGCCAAATTTGTATTCATGAGTTTATTTCCCAATTTCTTCCAATTTAGAAGAATATATAAATCCAATTTTTAGTTGTGACTGTTATGGGGAATTTTATGTGCAAACGGGTTCGAATTAGGTATGATTCCTTTGAAATCGATCTTTTGAGTTGATTTTGGAGCTTTGGCTCATACGGAACCGTATTAACTACTTATGTTTTCTATCTGACCATGGTTGGTTTCAATTGCCGGTTGTTTCTTTCTTGTCCGCAAACTCGAGTACAAATGTTGTTATACAATCATGATGGCCTTAAAAGCTGGTCGAGATAAAGTTGTTTTGCCCCTAACGAGCCGAACTAATCTAATTTCAAATTCTGAAGGATTATTGAGGAAAAGAATGAAAAAAATCCATTTGCCATCCAGATCCTAAAGGACTTATGCCAGTACTTGCGTACATCCGTCTGTTTGGCCGTTCTGTCAAATCTTCATAACAAACTATACGGTTTCATCGATGATGCATTAATCATTAAATTGAGCGCTCACAGCTTAATAAATCGATAACACCAAAAGATGCCTGGTGATTTTGATTTGTTCGTTCTCACAATATTACAAAGTATTCAAACTTAGTCGATAATCCGTGTATACAAGGTATTACAACGGTCAGTTCAATTAATTATGGTGTATATATGTTTCAAGATTTTCCCATGCATGATCTCCATATCTGAAAAGTTGATCATTCGCACTACAACAAAATGACAGGAGCTCGCGAAGGCGCTAAGGACGGCAGAAAAATCATCAACTTGACCCGTGGCTGAAGGAGCGTTGATGACGCCCTACAACCTACGAAAACGACATGCACTCGCCGAGTCCATAAAAATGCATCCCAATTCATCGAATTGACACCAGCTGGGAAATGCGTTACTACATCCCGTTGCTGTGGATACAAGCTCAACTGCTTCAAAAGTGATAAGCGTGGTTGCGTGAAAAAAAAAGCTTGCACGTGACGAGATCTTCACAATAGGTCGCGTTTGCGCAAACCAGGCTGGCAGTCTTGGCGATGACGTCGGACCAGTGTTGTCCCAGTCTCAAAATTTGGAGTGTAGTCAATATGTTTCACCGACCAGATCCTCTGACTCTACCATACTGAGCAGCCCCTATACCTCTCTCCACCTTCAACTGTCACCCACAATGCAGACTCGCTCATCTAATTTTGAAAACTTACGTTAACAGTCTCCTGCACCTTCACAAGAAAATTCATACCCACAGTTTTTCCTGCACTGCCTCATCAGACTGTTATACAAACTCTAGTAGACTTAGAAAAACAAGAGCCATCAGTCACTCAGCTCCATACACCTTCTGTGCCCACTCTCACACCACACTCCGATCCCTCGGTGACCGCAGGCGCAGCCCAGGCAATAGACCTGTCTTCTACATTCGCTCTTCCATCCGCTCACCCTCCTACTGACTCCCCTCTTCTCCGAGGGACGTCACTAATCTCACAGATCACGCAATCATCAGAGGTTAGGGACTTCAGGTGGGGGAACAGAAATGGAAATGAAGTTAGAAACATTTGCTGTTCTGTGTATGAAGAAGTGATCGGATGTAAACGAAACACCTTTATGCCTCCAAGCGGTTCTTCAACGAAACTGTTGTAAAGAGTTCATACTGGACTGTGCTAACGATGCTCCCAATAGCTACATGGCATTAATGGTGCCAACGATTATGTCGCAACTAGTCCTTTAAATCCCATCACCTAAGTCAAATTCGAGTGTAAACATTGCAGAACTTCTACGTCGCTAGTTTTATGGAAAGAAGGAAAACATTGAAAAGCTTCTTGCTGAGGGATGAAAAATTCAGCAACACTTAAGACGATTTTCGCGAGCTCGCAAAACGTCGCAATCAGAATCTGCAAGATTTGAAAAAGTCATGCGTTCATGAAAAGTTTGACTTACTGTCAGGCTTCTCGACAACTCGACAAACGGACCACTCCCACTCAATGAAGAAAACATTCGTAAAATTATAGAGAAACATTCAGTAGGTGCAGAGGCAAGCATTGAATGCCGACTCTTATGGTCTGAAGTAGAAGACTTTAACCACATCACTTCTGAAGACTTTACCCACATCACTTCTGCATCATCAAGAAAAGCTCAAACCCCTCTGGCTTCGATGCTTATATTTGGATGAAGCTCTTGACACATCGTTCGCACGGAGCGGCTGCCAATGACTTGTGCAGCGCCCTTGCCACTCTTGCAAGCAAATTAAGTGTCATCGACTCCTCAAATGACACCTTAACACCAATCATTGAAGCATACACAGCCTCGCGGTTATTTCCATCGGATAAAATTCCGGGTTTTTATCCCATTTGAGTCGGCGAATCGTGAACAGTGCAGTTATGAATATAATTAGCCCAGAGGTAATGGAGTCTAATTGACGTCTCCAACTCTGCTCTGGACAGCGTGCAGTGTGTAAAGCTGCCGTCCGTGCACTGAGACAAATACAACATGATGGAAACGTTGAAGGCACTATCTTGTTTGGTGCCGAAAATGCATTCAACGCGTTAAATTGGAAGCTGATGTAGTTAAATATAAGAATTATTTCCCCATGTTTAGGTACGTATGTGAAAAATTTGTACAACTCGTGCACAGTCCTATAAATGGCTGACGAGGAAAACGTTAATGCAGGCGAATGAACCATTCAAGGTGACCCAGTGGCCATGGCTGCTTACTCTATTGGTATCAACCCACTCATAAAACACGCCCAAAACTTGCAAAGGCCCCTAAAAGAAACCTGCCACTGCAGTGAGTGGTGGGAAGATCAAGCTCTCGCCTGCCACTGCAGTGACTGGTGGAGCGCCCAGCGTCTCGTCTTCCGCTGTGGTGACTAGTGGGGCTTTTAATTACTTGTCTGGCCCTGCAGTGACTGGTGGAACGCCAAATGACTCGCCTACCAATGCTGCCTCTAGTGGGGCACACATTGATCCGCCTATCACTTTGATGAATGGTGGAGCACTGTTTGACTCGTGTGTTACTACAGAGTCTGGGGAGGCGTTTGAGGCCCCGCCTGCCTCTGCAGTAACTTTTGACATGCCAAGGACTCGCCTGCCATTTCAGTGTCTGGTGGAACGGCTTATGACTCACCTGTGACTGCTGCGACTGGGGGGAACCCCCAATGCCTCGCCTGCCAATGCAGTGGCTGGTGGGACGCCTGTTCACTCGCCTGCCATAGCAGTGTCTGGAGGTACGCCCCCTGGCGCTGCAGAGACAGGTGGCACGGATAATACTGATAGCAAAGATGAAGAAGACGTATTTTTGAATGTTGAGGTCATTGCCTACGCAGACGACTCATCATTCTCTGAGTCAATAGTCGATCTGAAGTAGTGGTGGACGGCTCTACAAGAACGTGGACATGAGTATGTTTTTTTTCCAAATGCATCCAAAAGATATCTTATTGTAGGAAACGGGAATAAATGCGTCCAAAAGTTATCTTATTGTAGGAAAACTTGGGAATAAGTATCATTGCAGAAGAACAAATATTTCTTGGATCCTCCCATGACACGGATGATTATAGAGACCAATTAACAAGATCAAAGGTGGATTCACACCATTGACCTTTGCGCTGACGCATCGTTGGACGTATGTTATGCGAGCAACGCCATGCATAGAGAAGAAGGATCTTCTGAGACCAGTCGAAGATCGTATTGCTAACAAATTCATTCCTGCATTGATTGGAAGGCAAATCTCTAGCAGAATTAGATATTTGAAGGCTCTTCTTGCTCGTCTTGGTGGTATGAGTACAGTGAACCTTATTGAAGTCTCAGATGACGAGTTGTGCAATTTTGTAACACACCAATTCCCTGGCAAATGATATTCTAATGCAGAGCTTTGCGCAGAGGCAGTATCGTAACCAATGAGTGACCAGTGAGTACGAAAACATCATCGCATACTGTTCCTTGCGTCTAAGCTCCAAAGTTTTACAAATTTCTAGGGTATAGAAACTTTTTTTGCTGTATCAAAATATGAGCCGGTCACCGCTCTAAGCCGAATATCGCTCCGAGACCGAATATCGTCTCGTAAAGGTTAAAGTTTTCAACCAAATTGGAGAGATCGACTATCATCTCTTTACAGCGAGAGCAATAAGGCACCTCAGAGGGATACCACCTGGGGGTATACCAGGCTCACCCGCCTTCCCGTGGTGTCCTAGTTATCCACCAGTATTAATTTGTCCCTTCGTGTAAATGCGTTTTGAGTTAGAAGATCCCTCCACCGTTCCCCCCATTCAGCTTGTAGCTACATCTCCCCCTTGTTGCACAAAGAGGTGAGCCCCTTACTGACACCGGGGCTTGTGAATACAGAATCGAATCCAATTGAAATTAAAAAACAGAAACAAAAAAATCGGTAAGAAAAAAAGAGTGCAGGAAACAAAAATCGTTACAACATAATCTAGATTTAAGGTTAGTTTTAAGAACAATTAAGTTTGTGTATATATTAGTATATACAACAGAAATAAAAGTAAAGGAGGCCCCACCTTCATTACTCAGAACCCCGGGTAGAAGCCGGGGACCAAACCATGGACAGGACCATGCCTTATTGGAGAGGGGCCCACGGCCCCTCCAGAGCGTCGCACTCGAACAAGTCTGCAAGAAAGAAAGACGAGCCCCTAAGAAGTTTTTCATCGACAGGAGACCTGACTCAGGTCGTAATCGACGACACAAATGAACGCGTCTCGAAGCTGGACGCGAATGTAACCGGAATGCAGAATACCCTGGGCAAGATATGCAAAATGATAGGTCTTCCTGAGCTGGAGAAAGAGTACTGCCCGGCGCCCTCCAGTGAAGTCGGCGAACGTCTCACTAAACTCGAGAACCTTTGTGCAACTATGAATGCCCGACTGGAGGAGCTGATGAAGAGGATAGAGGCCAGGGAACCCGTAACCTGTTTGTGTGCTTCCGCCTCTGCCCTTTCCGATAACATCGCTCACCTCCCAGCCGAAACTCGTAAAGCCCGAACACCAAAAAACACAAAAAGGAGACAATACACACGATTTGATGACCACAACCTATTCAACAACAGCCCTAAATTCACCGAACATTTGGAAATGACATTTGATGTCAATGACAGACCGGATATTTGCCCATATAAACTACGAGAAGAACTGGGCTCCATGACTGGCCGTACAATTCTCAACATCACCGCCAGCGGTGACGATAGCTTCACCATTTAAGTAGACACAAGACTTCAGAGTGACACTATACTCTCCGGAAACAGAATATGCGAAAAAACTCGCAAAATCATACCACACCCAATTTTTTCCATGAGTTCAGGCCTAATTTACATCGAGGATCTCCCGAGTGATGAAGTCGGCGAATTCATCACCGGACTCGTCCAATACGTGGAATGTATAGTTGAAGCGAAAATCGCACCAAAAATCAAACCAAGAAGAAACACCACCACAGCCCTGCTGCTTAAATTCAATTGCCCCACCCCACCTGACTACATAAACATACCTTTCTTTGACGCCAAAACCAAGGTTACACCCTTCAAAAGAGGTCCGATGCGATGCTATAAATGCCAGAAATACGGACACATGAGCAGAGATTGTCACGGCCAAGACGACTACGATAAATGGGACGATCCCTTGTTGTGCCCATCCGAAGAATCTCAATGTTTTCGCGCCCTACAGGGGAGCCTAATATGACTCACGTTGAGGCTCTGGTGGAAATGAGGCTCAAATCAAATCATATGTCACTGGTTTTATTGCAAAGCAAACGGCCACCCTACGGGACACGAAGACTGCCCCAGGACAAGACTGAGAGAGAGATCCTGCAATACCAAACTGAGCACAAAGTCAGGCGACGAGAGGCTGCGGCCGCGATTCGCTCCCCCCAAGCTGACCCTCCCACCCAGGAGAGAAGATCAGCATCATTCATCACCCACTTCCTCATAACGCTTGAAGATAGTGGTGCAAACAAAGTTGCCCCCTCAATGAACCCATTCGCCATGATGAACTCGCTCTCCAAATAACTGGGAGGCAGACCGATAAACATTAACCGACAGGGCAAGAAGTATCTGGCCCACGTCGTTAATATTGAGTAAAGTAACGCTATACAAAGGATTAACAAAATAGACAAACACAAGGTAGCTGTCGAAGTTCATCCGTTCTTCAATGCTACGAGACGAAATATATACACTACCAACTACACTCCCAAAACTTACCTAAGGGCTTTTGCAGCAGGTTTAGCAAAGGATTATGGAACCATCAACGTTTCCCTAGCAGAATGGATTAAACCACAAAACATCCACACCACCGCGTACCAAATCACTTTCCCATGATGTGACACATCGGAATTTATAGAAATCCCGGCGAACAGGGAAAAAACAAAAACTTACACAGTGGCGACATGGCTTGCTATGTGCAAAAATTGCCTGGAATACGGCCACGTCATCAAATACTGCAAGCTATACATACCCCAACGCTGTAAAAGGTGCGCCGGCAAGGATGACCGAAAGGACTGCACAGCCCACCAACCTAAATGCTACCACTGCTCATGCCTCCATGAGGCAGGTTACCGCGACTGCCCAAAGCAGATGGATCAAAAAGCAATGACAATCATACAAAATGACCGCAGAGTCACACGAAAACAAGCTATCCAAATTTTTTATGACGAAAACCCAAACTGACGTAATTTAAAAACGCCAAAGCAGTTAAATCTACAACTAAGTCTACCCCAACATCCAATATATGTGTACAGTTAACACAAACTACTACCATGACGCCAAAGTCCCTCTCCAGTACTAACAATACCACAACCAGCCCAGCGACCGCCTTCGCAATAGAGGCGGGCGCCCCAAGCAACGAATCCACCAGTGCCCAGGAAAGCACTGCGATGGATGCTGCCTCGGTCGACTACGAGGAGAGGTCCAAGAACCCGAAAAGCAAAAGGCCAAGAGACTATGATTCCTCCGACGACGACCGCGGGATACGCGACACCCTCTCGCCAGGAAGCAAAAAGATTAGTAGCACCCCACAAACCCCAGCTCGCCTCGATCAGAGCGTTGAACGA
>SDVV010017624.1:0-13945 GCA_016164225.1 Gammarus roeselii
CATCTACTACTAGCGGCGGTATCAATATTAGGCATACGTGCCTGTGTTTTTGAGCGTGCTTTGATAATTGGTGTGCATTCTACATCTAAGAGGCGGTGTTAATTAGGCATACGTGCCTGTGCTTTTACTGTGTGTTACTTTATGTTTATATTGAGGTTTGGTGCGTGTGTCATATGTTCTGTGCATTTTATAGTATATCGGGTAATACTTCTATGACGGAGTGCACATTCTAAATAAGGCGGTCATATGTTTGGTGTGTTTTATTTTATAGAGTTGGTATATGGTAGAGCGGTGGTCCCCGTGTGCCGGGGTACATATTATAAGTAGGCTGTGTCATGTGTTCGGGTGGAAGGTCAGTTTCCGGGCTTCTTTATATTTAACAAAGTAAAACTATGTTATAGACGTTCATCAAGTGGTGTTTCAATTTCCTCACATAGAGTAGCAGCATTGTATGGAACGCAGCGGTATTATTATCCGAACCACTCTCAGTGAGTAACGGGTGAGTGACATTTAGGTAAACGCCTTAGACCTCATACTGGGTGAGGCGAACTCACAAGCCGTCAGTCATAAATAAAATCGTGGTTGGCAATGATTGCCTATAAATAATTATTATTGACAGGGCGACCACACACTGGTGCCCCTAGGTAAGGATTGATATTCCTCCCAGTACACAAGTGAATCAGAGTGTGACTCTCTGTTTCACTGTTTCCATTTATTTTCCATACAACGCTGCGTCTATGTGTGGGTTTAACTATTTTATCAGTGGTGTGGTCAGTCAGTTTTCTCAGTGGTAGTCAATTTTATAAGTGGTACAGTTAGAACAATCTCTCTCTCTCGCTCCATGCAAGTGGAGGTGACGTTGGTGGAGATGCAGGTGGAGGTGAAGTTGGTGGTGAGGCAGGGCTGAAATAAAGGAGGGCTTGGCAACAACGAGTGACTGCAGGACGTGTGATTTTTTTTTGGAAAAACTCAGATGAGATCGTAGATCTGTTTTTTTAACGAGAGAGAGAGATGTGTGTCACGGTTATTAAGACATATAACCAGATAACCAAGTCGAGTTGCACTGGCGGTAGACAATTATTAACGTGAGAAAGTTTAGTGGAACAAACGCCGCAGCAGGGCTCAATAGCTTTGCTGGGTTTTGCTGTAGTCCATAGGCATTTGTTGCTGTGTAGCGCGTTCTCGGTTGCAATGTGGTTTAATGAATAATGAGATAGTCAGTGGACTATTTTAAAAACCGTGGTAAATGCAGTGGAGTTGGAGTAGAAGTATTGAAATCCGCGATAGGATAATCACTAGATAATAATTTATATATAGTCAAGTGGAGAATGGTGTCATTTAAAATAATTCAATATGTGGCAAACATTTTTTGACTGGTAGTCTATGGATAATTCTCGACGGTTTTGAGTAAATCGTATGAATCTCAATTAAATAAGCATCAGTTTGGTACGTGATGGCCTGAAAGAGTGTAAGAAACACTCGAGTATCGATTTGAAACGAGTGGACGCGATGGCAAACACTCCTGTTCTCACACCTAAGAATAATTTAATTAGGTTCCTTATTATTCCGGTGAATGATGTCACCGCACAAAATCATACCAGTTTGTTAGAGGCTATTAAATTCTGTGTTACATTATATGTTATACGTCCAGGCGGCGGTGAGGTAGCCGTAGGTCAGTGGCCAGAAAAGACAGTTCTTGTTGTCGCTTGGTTCGTACTCTTTATGGCGTCTCGGTTGATTGGCGCCACTGTGGCTAGACGTTTGACCTTGACGGACAAGCATGGTGGTGTAATGACAGCAAGGACGAATGCACTTGACACGAGACAGGTGTCCGTCTGCTCATTCAGAGAGAATGACGTGTTGAGACAAGCAGTAAATGACTCTAAAGATTAAGTGACTGAGAGACAGAATGAGGTCATGGGGATCAAGTCGATCCACCAGGGTCCATATAGTTACAGGGAGGGAGCCAGGGATCAGATAGAATAGTCTATAATCCTGATCGCCGTGGTGTACCCTCACGAAGCGAAGTAATAGAGTTATGACTCGTGGGTTGAGTTATGACTCGTAGTTGAGTATGACTCGTGGGTTGAGTTATGACTCGTGGTTGAGTATGACTCGTGGGGCTGAGTTATGAATCGTGGTAGTGGAGTGACTCGTGGTTGAGTATGACTCGTGGTTTTGAGTTATTACTCGTGACAGTGGAGTGACTCGTGGTTGAGTATGACTCGTGGTTTTGAGTTAAGACTCGTGGTAGTGGAGTGACTCGTGGTTGAGTGTGACTCGTGGGCTGAGTCACGACTCGTATAGTGGATATACTGTAAGAGGTTTAGGCGTGAGGCCCTCCTATTAATTAGCAACAGCTGTGAATGCATATCAGCGACAGCTGTGAATGCATCAGCGACAGCTGTGAATGCATATCAGCGACAGCTGTGAATGCATCAGCGACAGCTGTGAATGCATATCGGCGACAGCTGTGAATACATCAGCGACAGTTGTGAATGCATATCAGCGACAGTTGTGAATGCATCAGCGACAGCTGTGAATGCATATCGACGACAGCTGTGAATACATCAGCGACAGCTGTGAATGTATATCAGCGACAGCTGTGAATACATCAGCGACAGTTGTGAATGCATATCGGCGACAGCTGTGAATACATCAGCGACAGCTGTGAATGTCTATCAGCGACAGTTGTGAATGCATTAGCGACAGCTGTGAATGCATATCAGCGACAGCTGTGAATGCATATCAGCGACAGCTGTGAATGCATATCAGCGACAGCTGTGAATGCATATCAGCGACAGTTGTGAATGCATCAGCAACAGCTGTGAATGCATATCGGCGACAGCTGTGAATGCATCAGCGACAGCTGTGAATACATCAGCGACAGCTGTGAATGCATAACACGTCATGTTCACTAAGTCAGCTTCAAACACCCCTGATTGCTGCACCAAACGTGACGTGAGTTGCTGTAATGTGGATCAACTTGTAACCTCCTCTCTACATTTTTTTTAATTTGAATGCTACCGCTGCTGTCCTAATTCAATAATGAGTGTTGTCGTAAACTGTTTATTCAGGGAGCAATAATTTGATTTGACTTTGACCTATAAGAAGTAATCATGAGTGTACTCCATTATTATTTGTTGATTAGTAAAGTTAGTTAATCTTCCACAAATATATGTCCATTTCTATAACAGAAGAATATTCATCGCACTTTTGAACTCCAGTTTTGAATTATTTTGATTGTAAATTATTTAATAATTTCCTAGCAGTCATGAAGTGCAGATATTCTTTATGTATAATTTATGTCGTCTATTCACCCCTCCTTTATTCATACAATGTTCTAGACCCATCATTACAATATGTAAGCGCAATATGTTTGTTTCCAAACCCCATGTTCTCACGATTTCCTAACCCCATATATACGCGATTTTCTCAACCCTATGTATTCGTAACTGTCCCAACCCCATGTATACGCCAATTCCCCACCCACGTATCCATGATTGTCCAACCTCATTTATTATTGATTTCCTAACGAGGCATTCCTGATTCTTACCTCAAACAGGGTTATCTGATGATCATTGATTATAAAAATGTAATTTATAATGTGTTCCACGAAATAAGAGCCGGCGGCCCGCTGGCGATGAGCTCCTACGAAGTCCATCGATCTTTCGTTTACACTAATACAATAAGTGTACATAATAATGAAGTTATATGTGAAGTATAATTAAAATAAAAAACCAATTGCCAGACAATGGGAATAAATGATTTAATTATCAAATGTTGTCTTGAAAACAGATCACGCGGACGAAGACAGGCACTGGAAGTATTAGAACAGTCAACCTCTTGGAGGACTTCAGAGTGTCCTACACCGCTAGGAATTACGAAATGTGATGCAGCTTCCACTTCTCTATCCAACTGTCGACTTTAAAGGGGCATCTCCACGTAATACCCGAAGTGTCTTCATCACATGATGCAGTAATGAAGATAAGTAACCGAAGTGTCTTCATCACATGATGCAGTAATGAAGATAAGTAACCGAAGTGTCTTCATCACATGATGCAGTAATGAAGATAAGTAACCGAAGTGTATTCATCACATGATGCAGTAATGAAGATAAGTAACCGAAGTGTCTTCATCACATGATGCAGTAATGAAGATAAGTATCTTAAGTATCAACCCAATCTGATTAGGTATTACTAATATTGATCGATTACGCGATATGAATTCCCACCGTCTCTTCTTGCGAATAATATCCTTTAACGTCACAAACAACACGAAACATTCAACAAAAAGATCGTTGTCAAATCGTTGTCCAATTTTGACTGCATTACAATAATAAATTGTATTTAAATAATTGATTTCTATTTATATTAATATTATCGTATGTAAATCATCGTTATTCGCAAAGTGGTTCATATATGTGTTTAGGGCAAGGGACAAAAAAACACTGTTGCCTAACAGATTGTATTTGAAAGAGATTTTCATACAGAAGGTACTCATGAGTTCATAATAAAATATAATTACTTGCGCTTAAATGTACTCAACTAGGAAACTTGATTAATGTGTTCAATAACACGTCATTACAATTACACCGTTTGCGTGAGCAGGCACTCAAATCCTCCTAACTTTATGGAATCCGTAATAGGAAAAGTGGGAAAAGAGGAAGAGAGACCTCGAGTATCCAGCAGGATGCTGTACCAGGGTTTGGGGGGAGGGAGCTGTCTTAGTAAAGCAAGACGTGTTCGAGTTTTGCGAGATGCTGGGGGCGGGGTTGTTCGGGGGACGGTGTCCGGGCGCGCAGGTCCGTGGCTCTACGCGCGGATCAATGGCCAGTGTGTGTTGTGAACAGGTGTTGGGAGGAGGGACGCCCGTGCCGCTCGTCTCGAACTCTTCTCTGCTTTCTTGCAGTGGCGGTTCTAAACACTTTGCGTACCGTTTAGTCTTAGTGTGGTGTGGTGGAATCTTTGCGTGTTCGAGGGAAGCCATTGAGTGACGGGGTTCGGGTGGGGGAGGGACGGTGTCCTGGGGGTGCTGCCGGGGTGGCACTCCCCCTGGCACTGGGGGAAGGGCACGTGGTGGGGGCAGTGTCACCTGGTGTTTGGTCATCGCCAGGCCTACCATTGGGGCAGTCAATGTATAGAGAAAAAGATTTTGGGGAACGGAGCCGAGTGATGCCTGCGGACCATCGCGACGCAGACAGCAAGGGGCGGCCTCCACCTCCTCCTCCTCCTCCTAAGATCATCCCTTCAGTCACTGTCACCAGTGACTCCTATAGCAGTCAACAAGGGGATCCGGACGATTCGGACTACCAGGACAATCCAGATCACCCGGACTATCGCTCCGACTATCAGGATCAGTTAAACTATCAAGACCAGCAACTTGACTATCAGGACCAGCAGTCAGACTATCAGAACCAGCAGTCAGACTATCCAGATCAACAGTCAGACTATCAGGACCAGACCGACTATAAAGATCGCTCTGACCTCCAGGACCGTTCTGAGCGCCCGGATGGTCTGAGTGAACAGCTGAGCGAAAAGCTGAGTGCGCTGCTGATCAAGCAGCTGAGTGGAGGTCAGGAGAGCGGAGTGGAGTGTGAGTGTGGAGCACTGGAGGAGTGGAGCAGCGGCACGTCCAGCACCAGCATGGCCGAAGATGAGGTCCTCTTCGATGAGGTCTATGACGTACATGAGGTCATCGGCAAGTGAGTACTGCATTGGGGGGCGTAGTTACTGTCTCCGATGATTACAAAGTGGTGCCATGATGTGTCATTTCAAATATCGAAAAATCATTCAAATGATCAGGGCATGGGGTATGTCATGATTTATTGTTTGTGTTCTCCATGGCCAGTAATTTGGTTTCATCAAGCAGCGCAGCAAAAATACTATATTTTCTAAAGCAAGACGCAACATGGCGGATCACATAGAGTAAATTAATACATATTAGAGATTTGAAAAGTGTTCTAATCCACAAAGGCTTATGATTAACAAGTTGCATGTATCGGTAATTTTCATGCTCAACACACGTTAAAACATTTAGATTAATAACGAATCTCTGTTTATCTATTTATTCGTTTATTTCTCGCTTTATATTCCACACTGGTTCAATTTAATTAATCGGGTTTCGCGATTTTGGCATTTATTTATCGCTTCATTTCCACTATCGGAATGTCTTGATATACTCAACACCCGGCACAGGTTGTGGCGCACATCGATTATGAACGTTAAAAGAAAGATCTTATTAGTGCTAAATTAGAGGATGGCCTTCCAACTGACTCTCTTACCAACAGGCGCTTACAGTGGCGCTCAAAGAGGCGCTTAAAGGGGCGCTCAAAGAGGCGCTTAAAGGGGAGCTCAGAGAGGCGCTTACAGTGGCGCTCAAAGAGGCGCTTAAAGTGGCGCTCAATGAGGCGCCTAAAGTGATACTTAAAGACGCGCTTAAATATAAACTTAAAGAGGTGCTTAAAGATACACTTAAAGAGTTACTTATAATTGATTGCCCAACTGGCGGGCGTTAAATGTATTCCTATTGATGTTTTTAATCCACGGTACCTCAATACCGCTCTATTCATCACGGTCTTTCATATTCCATTTACACTGCGTCGAGCAGTCTTTACATGTAATTGTTTATGCTCGTTTGACGAGTGCAGTAGCAGCAGCTCTGTCTGTCCACATCCGGCAAGCCGACTGTCGTATAGACAGACAATCCCTATGTGTCTTGCACTGTTCTGGTCCCCGATGCTAGCAAAACAATTCAAACCACCCTACCTCAATGAATTCGGCCATGATCGCACCGTAAGAGCTAACATTCGGTGATGCAGTTCAAAAATAACAAGTTTGTTTTATCTGTAGAGAGCCAAAATAAACAAGGACATTTTTTATAAATGTTATCCAGGTTGACTAGTTTCAGTCGTTGTGTTATAGGTCATCAAAATTCAAGTTTAACGTTTACTGGAAACCTTTGCGTGTCCCTAAAATATTATATAGTGAGGTGGGTGAAATTTGGCATAACCGGGTATCTGCTGGCTTGGACCTGCCGTATAACTGGCATTTGATGATCATGTTTGACAATAATATTTCAAATATTGGCAACCAAAATAAATACTGATGCTAATGGAATTTGTTTCATAGATAATAATAAAAATAAATTGATAGACCTACTAATATTGTGCCTAGTGGGAGTTGACGATCAAACCCACTGGGATTTTTTTTGTAAAATTGGCGAAGTTCACTCAGTAGATTTTGCTGAGTCCCGAAGCTAGTGTAGGATGGTGAGAAGCTCTGGTGACATCAAGGGATGCAGACAACAACAGTATCTGACTCATGAGGGATTACCATAAAGATTAAACGATCAAGTGCGTTAGACTAATGTGAGACCCATTCAAGATAGCCAGGTACCTTCTAGTTACTGTTCCATTGGACGCTGCTCTGAGACTCGCCTCTACATGGTAACTGCAAAGAGTTCCAAATATACCTAATGAGATGAGATGAGATGTTTGGGCGTCAAGGATTGTATCATGACCTGCATTAATCAGTTTATTAATGCCTGCCAACAACAATCTCCCAATTAACTCAATAAAAAGGCATTGTGCTTAGCAAGAATCTACTCACCCGACTCTGTGTACATAAAACCCCACATAAACAATTTTTGTACATAAAAAAACACATATAAACTTTTGGCATCACTGTATGGGTGACCATACGTTCAATTGATTGAGCGTACTGGTCTGCCAAAGCCACAATTTCCGTACCATATAGCAGGATGGCTATAGGCGCAACAGCTGCTTATGGCATGCCTGCCATTGTACGATTTACAGTTTTTCGTGTTACGTTCGTAATGGCCGTACCGTGCGTCAGAGCAGCTGCCAAAAGCTCCATCTCTCATGCTCCTACTTTTCTCAACCGTGCCAAGTATACGGTAGCAGCTGCAATAGGCCTGCAACCTTTCCACATTTGTCTATACAGTAGCAGCTTCAATAGGCTTGTGACCTTTTCACAGCCTTGGCGGCTGTACCAACAGCGGCCGCTAGGCAGAGCGACGCTGTGTAATTGCAGTCTCTAGGATCAGCCCGCAAGACATGACCCTCTACATTTCTCTAGAACTTCGCTCCTACTGCAATAATTGCCTCATTCCGTGCCCTGGTGTGGGTTACTTTGAATAGCATTCCTTATCCAATTAATGCCTTCAGCCGTGCCCTGGTGGGACGGGTGTGGGTTACTTTGAATAGCATTCCTTATGCAATTAATGTCTCTAGCCGTGCCCTGGTGGAATGGGTGTGGGTTACTTTGAATAGCATTCCTTATGCAATTACTGTCTCCAGCCGTGCCCTGGTGGAATGGGTGTGGGTTACTTTGAATGACATTCCTTATGCCACGAATGCCTCCAGCCGCGCCCAGGTGGGACTGGGGTGGGTTACTTTGAATAGCATTCCTTATGCAATTAATGTCTCCAGCCGTGCCCTGGTGGAATGGGTGTGGGTTACTTTGAATAACATTCCTTATGCAATTAATGCCTCCAGCCGCGCCCTGGTAGGACTGGGGTGGGTTGCTTTGAATAGCATTCCTTATGCAATTACTGTCTCCAGCCGTGCCCTGGTGGAATGGGTGTGGGTTACTTTGAATAACATTCCTTATGCAATTAATGCCTCCAGCCGCACCCTGGTGGGACTGGGGTGGGTTACTTTGAATAGCATTCCTTATGCAATTAATGCCTCCAGCCGTGCCCTGGTGGGACGGGTGTGGGTTACTTTGAATAGCATTCCTTATGCAATTAATGTCTCCAGCCGTGCCCTGGTGGAATGGGTGTGGGTTACTTTGAATAGCATTCCTTATGCAATTAATGTCTCCAGCCGTACCCTGGTGAAATGGGTGTGGGTTACTTTGAATAGTATGCAATTGATGTCGACGCTCGTGAAGGCTAACAAACCAGAATGCTGAGAGATCGTCGAGGGATCGGCCGGAATGAATTACCCTGGAACAACTAAAATAATTTCTTCAAGGGTTGATAATAAATCTTGTGATGCCTTATGGTTCATTACATACAATTCTTTTGTTCTAGTTTACTCTATCATTTATTTGCAGTGTAGTGTGTGCCTTTGGTTGACCTTAGTATATCGCCAGACAATTCTAGGCATCGCTGCTCGCTCTTGCTGGAACAATGAATGGAAAATGTGAATCCTTCTATTTTTTGTGTGTTTCGACATATACTGAAATGTAGGATGCAATCACCGTTTGCTTGATTTTGTGAATTTCAGGGCCCAATTTCAGAGTGTTTTTAATATAGGTTAAAGTTTAATGAAGTTATTCATAAGTTATAGAAGGTTCTTGTTCCTACAACCGTAGATGGTTCCTAGTTAGTTGATGTTGCTACACATATTAGATCTGAATAAATTTGAAATGTTTTGATGACGAACTAAGCGGTAAGGGAAATAATGTTCAAAATGAATCCATATTTGATGAATCAGAGGTTAAGTAAAGTCCAATAGTTACTTCAGGGAAAAATATACATAGAACAAATGGTCGATCTAGAATTGCCCCATTGTAATCCGTACTTATATATTTATTGATATTATTTATTATTTTTTGGGCGAATAACAACTTCTACCTACAGCATTGCGTCGGGTCATGCACTAGTATATATTTGTTAACTTAATAAGCGATTCATTATTTTCTAACTCAATTTCATATAAATATATTTGATGGAAGATCGCGATGTGGGTATTTTTATATTTACCCTGGTACAATGATATTGGTAGTCCGAAGAACCTCGAAATTTCGAGGCATATTTTGAATTCACAAGTAACCTTACGAAGCTTCTCTTCTTACTGCCTAATATATTTATTTATATATTTTTTATTTTTTAATTTTTATTATGTGATTTTTTGCGGCTGTTCATAAGAGAAAGTTGATTAACACGAATATTTTACACCCCCACAGTAGCAGCGGATTCATACGCAAATAAATTCTTCTTCTATTCGATTGATGAAGCATGATAATTTAGTGGCATAAATTTAAATGAAACCTTGTTTTTGTAATCAGAGAGATAATCTTTTCAGAAATAGGTGACTAACGGCAAGCCTCGTGTTGACACTATTCAGTTACTGCTGGCTGTCACTATATTGGTTACCGGCATGGGCTCCCGCTAGCAGTTGGCTCTTGATTGACTGTCACTATTGACTGTTTCTAATGATTGTCACTAAATGATTGTCATCCAATCCCCAGTGAATTTCGATAACAAATCCCCGAAAATTAAACTATTAACTCATATTAAAGAGAATATAATACATTTCTGTTCTACGTGATGATTTATTCTAATGTCACTAAGCCGTTGAAGTCATGAATCGGAACCTGGGCGGGTGTGTGTTCAAAATGAGTAGCATTTTTAGTAGGAGATACTTGAATTTTCGGTGTGATCTCCGTAGACTTGGTTCCATCATTACATGTCAATAATGTTGACCTCATCCGTTATGTATGAAGCACTTTTCTTATGAATAATGTAATTTTATTGTTGTGTATATGGCTTGGGTTGGAGAGTTTTCAATTAGTGAGACGTGCCGCTGACTGGAGTACACCATGGCACATGGCAATGGCGACATTGCTCAATGATCGATTGAAGCATGACGACATTGCTCAATTATCTTTGAAGCATGGCGACATTGCTCAATGATCGTTGATGCATGGCGACATTGCTCAATGATCGTTGAAGCATGGCGACATTGCTCAATGATCGTTGAAGCATGGCGACATTGCTCAATGATCGTTGAAGCATGGCGACATTGCTCAATGATCGTTGAAGCATGGCGACATTGCTCAATGATCGTTGAAGCATGGCGACATTGCTCAATGATCGTTGAAGCATGGCGACATTGCTCAATGAACGTTAAAGCATGGCGACATTGTTCAATGATCGTTGAAGCATGGCGACATCGCTCAATGGTCGTTGAAGCATGGCGACATTGTTCAATGATCGTTGATGCATGGCGACATTGCTCAATGACCGTTTAATTAAGGGACATAATACTACCTGGATGTCACAGGAAGAAGCGTTCAGGGTGGGGATGTCAGCACGTCCCTAACTCGACCGTACCAGCCAATGGTGGGGAGTGGTAGTGCATGTTTGAAGCTCATGCTGAGGGACTGACAGAAGCGTCATCATGTGAAAAGCCAGAAATAGAATATTGTCCGTGTGTATTTTTGTTTTGCTCTACAATTCGAAATTCAAATCTGAGACCACTCGCCTATGGTTTATTTATGTTCATTAGTTTAGTTTAGATGGAAGTGTTTCTTGATTGTGGCCCTGTAATCAGTTAACTAGAAGTAATACAATTAATAAATGGTCAAAGTTCATGAGCCGCCCCAGCGACTCATGAACCCATTCATGAAAAAAAAAATTAATTGCTTATGCCGTGGACATAATACTGTTCAAGTTAGTCTCCACCATCTGCTCGATCACCTGTTAGTCTCGAACACCTGCTTGGTTACTGCATGCATTAAGACTAAGGCGACTAGAGCCGTACGTTTTGAAAAAAAAATCCCTTGTGAGCACTACAGTGAGCAATAGTTTCTTATCTGATGTTAATTTCAGTTTGGTTTTACACAATTCTAATAGGTGGTTTGTTTCTTACGTTTTGTGATGAGAGGAAATATCAATGCATTTTAAAATGAATATGATTTTAAAATCCGTTGTTGTTTTTTTAACAAGGAGGAAAGAGAAACAATGTGTTATTGCATCATATGTTTAAACGATATTTTTTTAAATGATTTCATTATTGTTTATTTTTTGAAGATATAATTTCTTCTGTAGCATACTTCCCTTTCATGTGGTCACATAGGGTACTGTTTTTTTTTAAATTTTTATATGTGTGTGTGTTTCTTGCATTGCTCTCTCTTTAATGGGATTTGAACTTGCGTTACTCCAAACAAATCCTCTCGAATGTCTGCATTTGGGTTCCGAAATCCTTATCAACAAATGAAATAAAATGCAAATAGTGTGTCAACCGATCTGGAACATAATGTTTGTGTTGACTAATTGTGGCGAAATATTATTCATTGTTACTCACCCTCCATCAATCTGTACTTCTATGTTTACTGAGTGGGAGAGAAGGAAATCGCGAATCAATGAGGGTCAAAGTAAAGTGGAATCAGAGTGCTAACTGTGTCTTGACTAAAGGTTTGCTGGAGGAAATAGAGTGTTTAAGTACCTGGGCTGACATATTGATAAGAAAGGTATTAAAACGGAGTTGAGATGTAAAGTGACGTAAGGGTGGATAGCGTTGAATGCACTGAAGGATGTGATGAGGTGTAGGACCTTTGGTATGGAAGCGAATCGAAAATTGGTTGAATGAACAACTTTTACGATTGCGCGGTAAGGGGTGGAGACATGGTGGGTGATAGGTTAAGAGAAGAAGGATGAATGTTCAACGTACCTGAGAAGAATTGTTTGAGAGTCATGGCATCTATGATGCCCAGCATCTATGATGCCGCAGGGGTAACCCAGTTACATCTGCGGTGCCCTGCTGCGGACACTGATGCCTGAGCTCACACTTCATACGAAATGAGTAAACGGTCTTCTTGTTGAACTAGGGGCAAAGATTTGGTAACCTTGTGATTGTATGAGGAAAAGTGGAAGTAGTGTCTTGCGACAGCCACCCTTCTTCATGGAGGACGCTACTTCTGTCAATAATGTTGAACATACTGTATGTCAGGAGTATCTACCAGCCACCGAGTTTCTACTGTCTTGGTGACCTCAGGGGTGGAACTAAAGGCAAAGATTCAGTAACCTTTGGGAGGGATTGGATACTGAAACCAATAAAGATGAAACATTAATTTGGCCAGCTTCTGATTCTCCTGCACTTCTCTGATTTATTTTTGGCTTGGTGTCGCTGAACCCGCGAAATAGCTGCGTTTTTGTGTAGCGTGCCTAAGTCTATCCCTAGACCGACCCACGCTTTCCGTCCTATTTTAAATTGGCAGTATGTTCCCAAGTTTGTCATCAGAGCCCTGTGTTACAGTAAGTCGTAGCGTGTAAGCCTATCCCCACCAGCCAGAATTATCTCCGTGTGATAGCAGGCAAATGGGCAGATTCATCCGTTGATTATGTATTTATTTGTTGCATCGACAACAACCTCCATAAGTGATGCAACTTTTCCCACCAACATAGCACGCGCAGACTTCTTAAATTCATTAATTGCATGAGTGTCCCTGGATTATTTTTTATATTGTCTACAGTAAGTGTTTATAATTAGATTGATTCAAATGAACGCATGTGTGAAGATTTTCTTATCGCTTGCCCACAATCGTACCCACGAGACAGGTTAAGGTTACGGCTGTTAGGACTGCATACAAGCGGGACCAGTGCTGACACTAGGCCTGTTGGAGTGGTCGCGAGAGGGGTGGGGTTGTGGAGGTCACTGGGGGCAAACATTCCCCCCTTCCCCGTCAGGGGCGGATAATGGTTGAGTGCTGGATAAAGAAGGTTTCCAGCTAATAGCTGCGTACTGGATAAAGAAGAGTGCCCGGTTAATAGTTGGGCGTTAGATAGAGAAGGTCAGCCTGGTCAATAGTTGGGCGTTGGGTAGAGAAGAGGGCCCGGTCAATAGTTGGGTGCTGGATAGAGACGGGTACCCGGTCATTAATTGGGCGCTGGGTAGAGAAGCATGCTCTGACATTGGTTAGGTGCTAGATAAAGAAAGTTTCCAGCTATTAGTTGGCGGCTGGATAGAGGCACTGTGTAAAGTGTGCTCGGTCAATAGTTAGACGCTGTATATAGATGTGTGCCCGTTCAATAGTTGGGGACTGAATAGAGAAGAGGGCCCAGTCAATAAATTGGCGCTGTATATAGATGTGTGCCCGGTCAATAGCTGGGCACTGGATAGAAAAGTGTGCCCGGTTAATAGTTGGGCGTTGGATAGAGAAGGTCACCCGGTCAATAGTTGGGTGCTGGATAG
>SDVV010017625.1:0-13945 GCA_016164225.1 Gammarus roeselii
TCTTCAGCACATCTCTGTTCCTCCTACTAACGCAGTCTTCAGCACATCTCTGTTCCTCCTACTAACGCAGTCTTCAGATCATCTCTGTTCCTCCTACTAACGCAGTCTTCAGATCATCTCTGTTCCTCCTACTAACGCAGTCTTCAGCACATCTCTGTTCCTCCTACTAACGCAGTCTTCAGATCTTCTCTGTTCCTCCTACTAACGCAGTCTTCAGCACATCTCTGTTCCTCCTACTAACGCAGTCTTCAGATCATCTCTGTTCCTCCTACTAACGCAGTCTTCAGATCATCTCTGTTCCTCCTACTAACGTCAACTGTATCGAAAGCCTTACGAAGGTCGAGGAACATGCACACAGGGATTTTTTTATTTCGAAACAAAAGTGGAAGATCAGGAACAAAATTTACTGTAGCCGACGTTGAACTAGATTTTTTATGGACAGAAAGCTGATTTGGACTGAGAAATGATAATATTGGTAAAAATCTTATGAACGGCTGTGAATAATTTCCTTCAGCAATTTATTGAAAAAATCTTCGTCACGGACCTGATCGAAGTCAAATGATTGGATAGCCCAATTTCATAAATAACTCTTTACACATACACACATATACACTTATAACATATAACTCTTGAAACCCACAGCTTTGTTGTTTCCAGAAGTGCCCGATGTAATCAAGTGGTCCCTTGTAAGCAAACGTGATATTAACCACCTGCACACAACTGAAATAAACCTAATGCTAGTAGTGGCGTACAAGTATGACTAGATTTTCTTACTCTGAGAAATCAGAGTCTACGACTTCGATGCTAAAGCTTCGGGTTCCATTTGTTGAGAATCGAGGCTCCATCGCCCAGAATTCTGCCACATGCAACAAAGATGAATGAGTCCCCCGGGGTACTGCGATTGTTCCTTTCAAACCCGTATTGGCCCTTCCTCTGAGCTCCCTTCTCGGCACATCAAAGTTCTAAGCGACACCACTGACGGTATCCACTCTCATCGATACCATACTGTGTTTCCTATAGGACCGAAAAATAACTAGATTCATTTGACGTAAATTGCGTGCCATTACCTCAGGGGATTGCGAGCTTCTACGAATTCTTCTTTGGGTAATGACGGTCTTCGAGAACCGTTTTTATTGCTAATGTGGTTCAATTTCTGTTCGGCATTTGGGAAGCACGTATACATTTGTTAGCACGGTATACTACATGCTAAGCCACACGTTTAGCATGCAGTATGCTGTTGAAGATACTGGCTATGATGTGAACATAATAAAGAAACAATTATGTAATGGATACTGGAGAGGGTCGCTCTCGCGGAATGATTCAACACTGTCTCGTTGCTTGTAATTTACATGAGATGCCAGAAAACATGTAATGCTCTTATTTGCCATGCATGAACCATATCTTACGAAGCTAGCTGCCCACACGTTTGATGACACATCTCATTTTTTTTTTCAAACTATTCTTCTTTATAATGCAACAAAGATTTTAAGCAATTAAGGTCCCAAAAGCGGGACATTAATAAACCAAACTGTTATTACTGCATCCCTTATGATTTTTCTTCCATTGAGTGCACAAATGTATACCAAAGTCAGTAATAAAATCTGATGGACAACCACCGTAGATTATATTCCTCACATGATATCCAGGCCTAGTTCGGCTCCCAGCAACCATTCCTGCTCGTTTCTTCCTCGTACCCCGGTCCCTTTGGAGGTACCCAGTTTTTCTTGTGTTCCTTCTAGAATATAACAAACTACTTCAATTGAGTCTTTCTAAACAGATGGCTTTATGATGCCGCCACTATTTAGTAAGGCCTTTGTCTGCTTTGTCACCTCGTATTCGTAGCGAAAGCGTTCCCTCTTAACGGTTGCTCAGTCTCCCTCGACTCGACCAATGGGAGGCGTGACGGCTCTTGAGTGTTTATGACAATCCAGAGTTGGCCAGCTCTGCAGCAGGGCAATGGTATGGCCACACTCACTAAGCAATGGTAAGCTGCGTTGTCTTAGTTCTGAAATAATTTAGCGAAGATATTTCTGTGCAACGACCAATTTACGACCTTCAACTTTGCCAGACATATTTTCCACGTTCATGTGAGAAATTTAGCTGATCAAACTTTTTCCGTGGTCCATGTTCATACTCAAAATTATAGTCGCTAAATAATTCAATTTCATGTGCAGCACAAAATAACCAGCTGCGGAAAGTTACTCTTCAGTTCAGTTTGAGTTCACCAAAAATTGGTCTTGGACGTCCCCTTGCTTCTGACTGTGTGGCCAAGCGCCTTGTACAAGTTGTGATCGGTCATTTGGTCAGCCTCACTGAGAGGGACCCACAACACTCCTCACCCGTTAAAAGCATTAATGTCAATCTGTGGCATCAGATTCGGCTCCAACAGAGTATCTTCCATATTTCCGATGTGTCGAAGCCCATTCTTGTTACATAAGCTTCCAATGCGCTTCTGTAGCAAGTGCTATGTAGGCATGCCGGGCGAGAATGCTGTAAACAGTTGCTTATGTCGTGCCCAGGGAGTGAAGGGTCACTGGTATTCTGTAATCCCTCCTTGCAGTTGGTTGCTTTTCACCTAGAGTAGTTGACTCGTGGTTCGCTCTGAAGTAAACTGAAGCAGATACAAATAAAGACACTATGCCACATCCCCCAAAAAGGGGGGTGGCCGACGGCAAGGCGCACCTCATACGCTCACACTCACACAACTTGGCGATTTTGCGCTAAAGAGTCCGACCGGTACCTCGCAACACACATTCTGGGTCACGAGTGCGGTCCGAGGACCCGTTGTCAGCAGCAGGACCCGACTGTTTCCACTGGTTCACCCCCGCCGCATCATGATGGCCAGGCCCTTCCATCCACGACCATCTCGACAACGATATGCCTTTGGGTGGTAAAAGCACATCAGAGCAGAGTCAAAATCAACCATTCACAACCATTCTCCACTCACGCCTGTTCATTGCACGCTCTCTCGCTACTTTTACACTCAAGCCTCTCCTTCCTAACGTCTGATTCACACCATCCATCCACCCAAATTCGGTCTACCTCTAGGCCTGCGACCACTCGCCTCCGCCTTCATCAATTTTTTTACCAAATCTCCCTTCATCCATCCTCACTATGTGCCTGAAACATCTCTGAACACGCAAATCCTCTCCGTCCTCCTACTTCTTCACCATCCCCGTTCTGATTCGAACCACGTCGTTGGTGATCCGGTCTCTCAGCGTTACTCCAGCCATACTCCTCAAGCAATTCATCTCGAAAACATTTAACCTTCTTCTCTCCTCTGCTCTCACCCTCCAACCAAGTCTCAGCTCCGTAAAGCACAGTTGGGACAACAACACCTTTATACAGCACTCTCTTTCCTTCCATTCCCATCTTCCTACAGCTCATTACACTCTTCAGTGCACCCAGCACTTTACATCCCTCCTTCACTCGCGACTTCACCTCAGTTTCCACTAGTTCAGTTTTCTCCACTTGTGAGCCCAGGTACTTAAAACACAGAATTTCTCCCAACAACTCTCCATTTAGGAGGACACTATTTCTGCTCGCATCAACGGTCCTTGGGCATCTCATTACTTTACTTATACCCACATTCACTCGAAGCTTCCTCCTCTCACACACTCTACCAAACTCGGACACCAGCCTACATAGCTTCTTTTTGAAGCCACCCCGGCGCCGTATCATCCGCCAACAGCAACTGGCTCAACTGCCAACTCCGCCCGTTCGCTTCCAACAGCTCCAAGCACCGATCCAGCACACTCGCGTTCAACTTCCTTGACCACTCCATGCATTCAGAGATTGAACAGCCAAGGAGACATTACGCAGCCTTGTCTCAGGCCCACTTTCACTGTGAATCATTCACTCACCTTGCTTCCCACTCTGACACATGATCGGCTGCCAACATAGAAACTCTGCACCGCTTTCAACAAATTACCGCCCGCTCCATACATACGCAACCCCCTCACAGCGCTTCCCTGTCAATCCCGTCGTATGCCTTTTCCAAATCCATGAAGACCCAGAACACATCCATCCTTTCCTTCGGCAAAGATCTAATCGGCACACCCTCTACGGCTCCTAAAGCCACAACGTGAGAAGGCAGGACCTGCAAGATGTGGAGGAAGAATGGGAGACGCTCAGAGACGCCTTGTCGATATGTTCGAGAAAAGTGTGTGGTGTGCGCCGTATGGGCGGGTGCATTCGGAAAGGCTGCGAGTGGTGGAACGAGGAGGTCAAACTAGCGGTGGCGCAGAAAAGAACAGCTTTTAAGGAGTGGTTGCAAGCGCGGTCGGTGGTGGTCTATGACAACTATAAGGAGAAGAGGAAGGAGGTAAAGCAAATTCTGAGGAGAGCCAAAAGGGACGCTAATGCCAGGAGGGGCAGACGGTTGTGCCATAATTTTGAGGAGAACAAAAAGATTTTCTGGAAAGAGGTTAAGAGAGTGAGAAAGGGAGAGACTGGGAAGGAGGAGGCGGTGAAAGATGAAAACGGCGAGTTGTTGACGGGAAGTTGCGGGGTACGAAAAGGTGGGCCGAGTTTTTGATGAATTGTTGAATGTCGAGGATGACAGAAAGGCTGACATTGTTGCTAGGGGTGAGGGTGCGCGAAGGCCGGTTTTTGGAGAGAGACTTGTTGCGGACATTACTAGCAAAGAGGTGCAGGGGGCTGTGTAGGTGATGAAAGCAGGAAAAGCACCTGGTTTGGATGACATGGCGACTGAGTGTCAGAAAAAATTGTCGAATAACGATTGTCGAATGGTTGGTGAGGCTACTGAACGTACGTTTTGTGGCGGGTGTGGTGCCAATTGAGTGGCGTAGTGCCTGCAGTGTCCCACTATATAAGGGCAAAGGAGATAAAAAATTATTGCTGTAACTCGTGAGATATCAGTTTGTTGTGCGTGTCGTCGGTAAGTTGTATGGGAGAGGGCTGATCAAAAGGGTTAGAGAATGTACGGATTGCGCAATTGGAGAGAAATAGTGTGAAAGTAAACTGAGTGAAGAGTAATCAGCTACGCTTGTTGTATAGTCGTGCACTTTAATCATAATATAGGCAGGTAGCTATGTCACATGCGTGACACATTTGTGTGTTAATTTCTTGTAGTAAAATGTTTCATAATAAATGAACCAATTCGTCTTTCCTACTTTGGTCCAAAGTACCATCTTCTCAAAATGCAGCAGCATATACATTATATTAAATCCAATACCACTCAGCTAGCGCCAGTTAGCATTCGATGTGTCTTTGGATAGTTTTCATGTACCGTTA
Source organism: Gammarus roeselii (assembly GCA_016164225.1). Classification (NCBI taxonomy): domain Eukaryota; kingdom Metazoa; phylum Arthropoda; class Malacostraca; order Amphipoda; family Gammaridae; genus Gammarus; species Gammarus roeselii. The sequence goes on from SDVV010017625.1 coordinate 5,257, forward strand.
ATTCTTTATAACGCCTTAAAACATCAGTCCAAATCGAGGGGTGTCCGTAACCATGATGTGATAAACGCATTATATTGCAATATTGTTAGTGTCTTGACTCAGACAGACTATTGACAGGCCAATATAACTACTCAATACGAAGCTATCTTAGTTTAGGCGGTTTAAACCCTGTTTATGAAAGAACAACCCAAATACAACCAGATTCACAAATCTAAAACACGTAAAAATAGAGATGGAATGAGTATTATATTTTAGGTCAATATTAATTCGTTATACTGGGTACTTCTAGAGTTATTGAGCAATTCCTTAGAGAGACGGACTGGCCAGGTTGATCTGGTTCATCGAGCCAGGTCGGGTTTGGTCGGGTCGGGTTGGACCGCTCACCTCGACGAACTCTTTGACGGCGACGAACTCCTCTCGTACTACTTGCTCTCATGTCATACCGTCGTCTGCGGTGAGGTGGGTTCGACCCAGCCTTTAGTTTCCCATCAGATGATTAGTAAGAGACGTGGTCAGCGAGCAACCACTCAGCCAAAGTGCTGTGTTGTTGATAGAACGTACATTTACGCGGTAAGTCTGGAAACCCAATTCAATACGCATTATATTGACTTAGGAGTAGGCATAATCTTCTCCATAGATACAAACAATGCTAAGCTTGTTTAGTTCTCTCTAATCTCTTCATTTAATTCTGCCGTGAATTAACTCAGAGGTTTTCATCGTACGGCGGCCCACAGCCACACACATTTTCATTGCGTTCAATTTTGAAAGGTTTAGGTTTAACAAAATGGTATGCAATTTAGTGTGTGTAATACGAAGTTACTGCATTGCAATTTGAACATGCACTTAAAACGAATTATGCAATTTTTCGCTCATTTTAATCAACTGCATTATTGTAAATGAATTAATTTTGGCTCGTTACTCTCCACGCAAACAGTAACTCTCGAGCGGCTGAGAGTTCGTATTGCGACTCAACGAACCGGGTTCGATTCTCGGTGATAAGTGGCTCAGTGACTCGATGACCCGGATTCAATTTTCGGTGATACGTGTCTCAGTGACTCAATGACCTGGGTTCAATTCCCGGTGATATGTGCCTTAGTGACTCGATGACCCGGGTTCGATTCCGGGTGATATGTGCCTCAGTGACTCGATGACCCGGGTTCAATTCCCGGTGATATGTGCCTTAGTGACTCGATGACCCAGGTTCAATTCCCGGTGATATGAGCCTCAGTGACTCGATGACCCGGGTTCAATTCCCGGTGATATGTGCCTCAGTGACTCGATGACCCGGGTTCAATTCCCGGTGATATGTGCCTTAGTGACTCGATGACCCGGGTTCAATTCCGGGTGATGTTTGCCTCAGTGACTCGATGACCCGGGTTCAATTCCCGGTGATATGTGCCTTAGCGACGTGAGGCACAGGAATAAATCTTTTGTAATATATCGTATTGTACTTCATTCCTCCGGCGGTGTTTATTGAGCCAAGCAATCACTGACGCCCGACTCGCCTGTGATCAGGAATTACAAACCATATACTGAATAGGAACAAGCAAGACGTTTCCCCAGGTCTTGGATAAGTGAATAATGCCTTGACGACCTGTCTATTCCGTGGATTAAAAGTTGTTTGCAAACTTCATGTCGGGTATTCCCTTTAGCTACAATACATTGATGTTCAGGAATTATATTTTTATATACAGAACGATTGCAAATAATTCATTAGCACTGAAATGTTTTATCTTGAATGGATTTGGATTGGATGAATTTGATCAACAATGGTCATGTTTATAGAGGTATCTTACCAATACCTGCACTGTTTGGGGAGAAGATTACCACTGAAACCTTGGGTCGTTGAAACCTTGGGTCGTTGAAACCTTGGGTTGTTGAAACCTTGGGTCATTTATTTTTCGGCTAAGTGAAACAAAAATAAATACCCAAACCTTGGGTCTGAAAAAGAGGCAAACAGAAAAAACTACTTTCAAATCTGTGATCAAAACTAATAGAATAAGTTTAGTACAGTTGAAATGATCTTATTACAGGTAATGCGAGCGTACACGTCAGACGGTCATAAAGTGTCGATGTACTTCCCTGATGTTACTTCGTCATCCACGACCTCGACGTTCCCGGCAAGCTGTCATACGTGCAAAAGTTACAAGGGTAATTTCCCAAGGGCAATTTCAATCAGCTCCAACTGAACGAAATTTAACACTCAACAAAATAGATCGGACCAATAAAATTAAGTGGCGGACTATCACAGAATTGAAAAGCTCTGCAGAGGAAGTTGTTGAATGCCATGCGAATCATGCCTTCTGGCACCACATGTCAGTATAGGCACTTTATAAGTGCCATCACATGCAAAATAAACATTTCGGCGGATTTTTAGCCTCCGATCAAAATATGTGTAGTTATTATAAATTCTTGCAGTCTTTAATCACGACCTTTGCATTCGCATTCGCTGCTATAACTCTTTTTGATACATCATAACACTAAAGATATTTAACTTATATAATTCCAACGCAAGTTTATTTTGAACTGTTTCTGCTCTTTTATGCAGAGCTCTCATTGCCTGCGCTCCCTGTAATGGTTAATGGGGATACAGCCACACAGTCCATTAATGGACAATACAATGATTTAGCAAAGACTAATATATTTTGTTCAGTACTCACCAATCAACTTGGGACCTTGACAACAGAGGTGCAGTAGATTCATGCAGCAGTTGACTGAGACAAGATAAACGAACTCAACGAGTGTATAGGGCTGGCAGGGAAGCGTGTGGAGTTAGAACACCAAGGGGAAGGCGCAGGAAGCCAGGGTGGAGCAGGCCTGTGGCTGACTTGCACGAGGCAAGCTAAGCGGCTTAAGTGCAATGACGAGATGTTGGTTAACCCAGACCAAGTCACATATACATTGACACGAATAGATTGAATACAGCCTGCAGGTACGCATTGTGCAACTGTGAGACAAACGAGGACGGTTTGCGTGCAGCTAGCCTGTCAGGACAATAGTTAGTGGGCATTTGATGGATTTTTGGAAAGAAATTAAAAATGTAAAGCCGAAAAATAGCTTTGTTCCGGATTGTGTGAACGGCATGACAAGGGGAGGGACCATTTTGATGTTATAACGAACAATGTCAACAATGAACTAATTTGTTTTTTGGTAATGAGGCACTCAATTGGGAAAGTGGTGGTGATGATGATGTTTAGGACCGCGGTTAAGAAAGAACAAATGGCAAACTGTGGGAAAGATAGTGTACCTGCGGAAGTAATCGAGTACGGTCCTGGTCAACTTCTTCATGGCATGTCTATTTTCATCACTGGCTGCCTTAAACTTAATTATATTCCTGAGAATTTACGACAGCATTAGATGCTGTAGTAAAACCTATCATACAATTTAAGACAAAATGTACGGCCGACTACAGACCAATATCAATTGCTACTGCTACATCAAAGCTGCTAGAAATAGTTATTCAGAACTGGCTTGTCGACCGTCCAAAAAGACCACCTATCCAATTTGCGTTCAAAACTCAAACCTCATCAGAGACTGAAATGGTTACATATTTGCGTAAAAGATAAGGATTAAATACTTTGACGGCCACTTATTTAATTATTTGAGGGATGCTAAAAAAAGCAATTTGATCGCATAAAGCATTGGACGCTGTTGAATAAACTTATTGGAAGGGTAGCGCCAATTTAGTTATAGTACCAGTGACAAGAATGTGTAATACGATGGGGTAGCTCAATGTCAACCACGTTTCATTCAACTAAAGGGATGTGGCCTCTCCTACTCTCGCCTCACCTATTCAATGTGTATGTAGACAGCTTACATGTTCAGTCATCTCTTAGCTGCGCTGGCTGTTGTGTTAACGCGATTAGCTATGCAGACGACATGATCCTGCTGGCCCAACATATTGATGCTCTTCAGATGATGCTAAATATAAGCGAGACGGAGCCGCGGAGCTGGTGATCGAATACAACATTAGTGAATCAGTATGAATGTTGAAGTGAAACCACCCATCCAGAGGTTCCAGTATAGAACTGACGGTGTTAGTAACATAATATGTTAATACCTTTGCTTGGGTCATTTAATGACAAATAACCAGTGTGATGATGATGATGTCTCTACACAAATTGAGGAAATTGAATGTGCTGGGCAGCCATCTTATAAGAAAACAAAATTGTCTCACAGCAGATGTTAAACTGCACCTTTTTAAAACGTCCTTGTATCCCATCTACTGTAATTCCTTGGTGTATATATACGAGGGGTACTATGAGCAAACTGCGAGTAGCATACAGCGACATATTAAGGAGGCTGCTTGGTGTCCCAAGAAGAACGAGTGCTGGCCTAGTATTTGCCGAATATCGTGTCGATTGCCTTATAGTACGAGCAAGAAAAACTGCATACAGCCTCCGAAAGAATTGGAAATGCGAATAACTTCTTCCTGGAGGCTTTAAGCAATACTGAGGAATACGAATCATATCCATTAAAAGAAAAATTTGACAGAATACTGCTTGTGCGGAATGGGGCTGATATTATAGGAATAACGTTTGCCTCCTAACTGCATAGCCAGGTTGTGGGCCCATTGATGTCAGGTTGGAATGCGGCCCCGGATAAGTGCACTGATAGGGGCTGTATAATTAACCTCTCCAACATTGTTGTTTGAATTCACTGATAGGTGGCTGTATAATTAACCTCTCCAACATTGTTGTTTGTATTCACTGCTGGGTGGCTGTATATTAACCTCTCCAACATTGTTGTTTGTATTCACTGATAGGTGGCTGTAAAATTGACCTCTCCAACATTGTTATTTGTATTCACTGATGGGTGGCTGTATATTAACCTCTCCAACATTGTTGTTTGTATTCACTGATAGGTGGCTGTACAATTAACCTCTACAAGATTGTTGTTTGTTTTCACTGAAAGGTGGCTGTATAATTAACCTCTCCAACATTGCTGTTTGTATTCACTGATAGGTGGCTGTATTATTAACCTCTCCAACATTGTTGTTTGTATTCACTGATACGTGGCTGTAAAATTAATCTCTCCAACATTGTTGTTTGTATTCACTGATAGGTGGCTGCATAATTAACCTCTCCAACATTGTTGTTTGTATTCACTGATAGGTGGCTGTATAATTAACCTCTCCAACATTGTTGTAGCATACTCATGCGGGAAAAGGATATGGAAGATATTTAAGGTACACTTGTCTCTAACATAACCGATAAATCGTTGTCATGTATTTCACTTTTGATTTGTCTTCAGGTATGCTCCGCGAAGCGTATTTGATTGTAATTTGAATGTATCGGTAGGAATGTTTTTTTTTGTACTTGTTTTCTTCTGTAACCAATATCGAGCCCTTGATTGCTTAAATAAAAATAACAAAGATTATTATTGTGGACTATTCGGCATGTGCGCGCTTCAAAGAGGGGAACAATGCTGTACAACTGGTCGAACAAGCTGTTTCCAGCTAATCAACATCGAACAGTTGATATTTTGTGGCGAATGTCGTCGTACTGTATGAACTAAGCATTGTTGTTGCTATCACATCTCAAATAAGCCAAACACGACGTCAATATTGACAACAAAACAACAATGGAAACCTTCAGCGGTAACAATAATATTATATCTTCTCGTAAGCAGCCGTGGAAAAAATCTTCTGAACAAAAAACACAACGAACGTTTTTTTCTTTCGAGCACACGTTGTTTTCAGATCAAATGCTCAAGGGATTGACTTGCGATTCCGCGTTTTCACAGCACATCTTCATATTTTATCGGAACAAGTCCTCATTCTCTCGTAACGTTCATTCATTGGACTCATTGTTCGTGGTAGTAGTAGTAGTTGTTGTTTTCGTCTTCCACCAGAGTCCCAACGCGAAGTTAATGCAGACTCCCCCGTAGGGCAATTGAATTGATTTTATTTGATTTGATCCTCAGTTCCACCAGAGCCTCAATGCGAGTCATAATAGGCTCCCCCGTAGGGCTCGATGATCATGGCATTTAGTAGGCTCACACGACTCAGTGTGCGAGAAAAAAATTCAACGCTCTTAAAGTTAGAAAAATTTGAAAATTTTATTAATGTCAGACGCACGCTGGTGCGCATAAGAAAAACGCTTAGACGAAACGGACCTCCGCTTTCAATCATTTAGAACTTCATGCGTGATATGTACGCACGCTAGTGCGCACAGGTATCATCGTTGGGACTGGTACAAGGTTCACGGCTGCACGGACAAAGTCAGCTCCGACAGCAACGCAACAATGTTTACAGCTATGCGGTCTGATTAAGTAGAGGTACAATTTAGCTATTCAGGTAAGATAAAGACTCAGACTAAACGAATCCCCTCCTCCAACCACTCAGAACTCCAAGAGTAATATGCACGCGCGCCTGTGCGCACAGATAGTATCGTCGAAATTGGTACAAGGTCTACGGCTTCACCGATTAGATCAACTCCAACCACAACGCGTCACAGGGTTCACAGTTACGCATTTCAGGTCAATACCAGAAACTTCATATGGTCCGTGCACGCGTGAGCAAGCACAGACTGAAGAAAAAACACCTATTCACAAAATCACAAACAGAAACTCCCGCACAAATTCACCAGCATTGTATATTATGCATGACAAAATTGTGGGTCGTGAAGAGAGTAAGGGCAGGTTCGTCACGGGCAGAAAAACTGCTCGAATTATTGATTTCGCACTCATTGTTCAAATTGATAGGGTTGGGGGGAGCAGAGGTTTCTTGGGTCCCAATAGAGCCCGACAAATCCCGGAGGGTAACACAAATCCCCCGTGTCTTCCCGAGCTCCCCGGGTCCCTCGAGACCCCTCGTCTCAGCTCATCTCGGCTTGTCTCGACGCACCTCGACCAGCCTCGACGCGGCTCTCCCCCTCTGCGCTAGTAATTATGTGGACTGTAATAACAAAAAAAATTCACTCAAGCATTTTAGGGTGGGAGTGTGGTGGCAGAGGTGTCTCGGGTCCCAAAACAGCCCGACAAATCCCGGAGAGTAACCCAAGTCCCCCGAGCTCCCCGGGTCCTCTCGTCTCAGCTTATCTCGACTTGCCTCGGATCATTTCCGCCAGTCTCGGCTCGTCGTGACCAACTCGACTCGCCTCAACATGTTTCGACTGATCTCGACGCACCTCGACCAGCCTCGACGTGACCCTCGCCATCTGCGCCAGTAATCCGCGGACTACAGTGGATAATTGTTCTACTCAAACATTTCACATATATACATTTTTCAGTGTATGGGTTTTACAACGCTGGAAGGGGGAAGCAGAGGTTCCAGGACTCAGAGAGGCCTCAAGAGGGTCCCACAGTTCCTCAAGAGGCTCCCAATGAAGTCCTAAAGGGCCCCAGAAGGGTCCAAGTAGGTCCCCCAAATCCTCTTGGCCTTCCAAGTCCCCCTGGTTCCCGAAACCCCGAGTCCCCAGAGTCCCCCGGGTCCCACGAGTACCCCCCTTCTCTGGGTCACCTTGTCTCAACCAGCCTCGATTTATATAATAATAACAAATGCAAAGTTTATCACTATGAAAAAAGGGCAGAGAAAAATAATAGAGCCTATGAAAGAAGAAATAATAAAATATTAAAATAAAGTGTTAATGATCTATAAAATGAAAAATCATCCATCCACCCCAATAGGGCAATTGAAGAGTGGCAAAGTAGGTGCATCGTAGATTACGAATAGGTTCAACGCAGATTTCGAGTAGGTTTAACGGAGATTCCGAGTAGGTTTAACGTAGATTCCGAGAAGGTTTAACGTAGGTTCCGATGAGGTTTAACGTAGAAACAGAGTAGGTTTAACGTAGATACCGAGTAGGTTTGACATAGAAACAGAGTAGGTTTAACATAGATAAAGAGATACAGTGAAGTTAATGCTGACTCCACCGTAGGGCAATTGAAAAGTGGCAATATAGGTGCAGCGTAGATTACGAGTAGGTTCAACGCAGATTCCGAATAGGTTTAACGGAGATTCCGAGTAGGTTTAACGTAGATTCCGAGTAGGTTTAACGTAGATACCGAGTAGGTTAAACATAGAAACGGAGTAGGTTTAACGTAGATACAGAGTAGGTTTAACGCAGATAACGAGTAGGTTCAACGTAGGTTCCGAGCATGTTTAACGCAGGTACCGACTAGGTTTAAGGTAGATACCGAGTAGGTTTAACGTAGATACAGAGTAGGTTTAACGAATAAAGAGTAGGTTTAACTTAGATACCAAGTAGGTTTACCGCAGATACTGAGTAGGTTTACCGTAGATACAGAGTAAGTTTAACGTAGATACAGAGTAGGTTTAACGTAGATACCAAGTAGGTTTAACGTTGATACAGAGTAGGTTTAGCGTAGATTTTGAGTAGGTTTAACGTAGTAGGAGTAGTAGCCGCCTCCGCGCTCCACCGGAACCCCAACGCGAAGTCGTCGCTCGTCACCCTGCAAGGCCTCTGAGGGAGTCTAACGATACATAATTATAAAACTAATACAAAATAGATCACCATGAAAAAAGGCACAGATAAATAATAGAGCCCATGAAATAATAAATAATAAAATACTAATACAAGTGTTAATGATCTATAAAATGTCTAATCCTCCATCCACCCCAATCATTGTCAGTGAAGCCAGCTGCTGCAATAGTGTTGTTCCGATTGAGCGTGTAAACAGACGGGAGGCCTTCAGCGTGTTATGAGCTGTCCTTCATGTGTTGATG